>CATKWJ010000822.1:0-39199 GCA_949825065.1 Odontocerum albicorne
ATATATATATATATATATATATATATAATATATATATATATATATATATATATATATATATATATATATATATATATATATATATATATATATATATATATATATATATATATATATATATATATAATTTATACATCGTCCTCTTTTACACCGGTTCAAAAATTGTTAGCTAGGTATTTAAAATTCGTTCAGTACCCACCCAGATTCAAATTTTGAATTACTTTCGCAGATAATCCAAGTATTTCTCTCTCGCTCTCTTGTATTCCAAATTCAATTCTCGTATTCTTTCTTTGGCGACAACCATCGGGTTTTGGCCTATTTATAGTATGATAATGTACTGTACTTTTGATGTATAAATTACAATATACGAGTATTTAGTTTATTATCACGTGACAATCTCTTTCAATGAGATAGGTATTATAGTTAAGAAAATTATATTTTAAAATTGAAAAATTTATTTTGAGAAAAAGAAAAAACGTACGTTAGCAATTCTTTTCCAACATATTCAATTTACGTCACCCGTTTTGAGATTGTTTTTGCAATATCCGTATCAATATAATTGATAGCGTTCAAAATAGATTCCTCAAATATCTCGACAATAGAATCAATATAACTGTCATAGCAGTCTTAGAGAGATATCTTAAAGCCATACAATTATTTCACTTTCCGATAAAATTAATTGATCTAATCTATCTGCGCTAAATTCTTAAGAACATTATTAGCTATTCAATTTTGCTTAGCTTTGAGACTATCAAGACTCTGCAGAATAATTTCTTACAAGTATTCTAGAACCAACTACATATATACAATATAGCTAACACCCATCCCAGAACAAACCTCTCTAAACTTCAAGAAACCCTCCAACGCGATATCCTCGCGTGGACCGTGAAGTTCTATCAAATTCGGCAAGACCACAGCTATCATCTAGTCGCTGCCCTGGGGGCATACGAGAGTAAGTCCAACGTACCTTTCCGTTTTAAACACAGGTTTCCGAAGCATAATTTGTTGCCTGACTAGTCCACCTGCAGTATTAGCAGTGAGGATCAAGATTTGAGTGAATGTGATAAAAAAATTAGTTTTAAGAATTGTTATTTAGTTATTAAGTAGTATGTTATAAATAACAAAAATTGAGATTAAGTTGTTTCATAGTTATAATAAATAAATAAGATATAAATTTGTAGATACGTATAGCCTCTGGATTTTTTTTTCTTGACTTTGACAAACTTGCTTGCATTACGTACATTAAGTTAATCATCAAGCCGTACTTCTTTGTACCGAGCTTGAACCTGAACTTACCTCAGTGAAATACCAACGGAAATCCATGTACCTTATTTAGACATTTATTTTAGTTTTAATCAATGGTACAAAATTATTTTTTAAAAGTAGATTAGTTTGTGCTTCATTTACAATATTTAAAAAATAATCTTAAAATTATAAAAAAAAATTAACAAACAATTAATAACAATACGGGGCTGTCTCTATTCAGCTTCTCGCACCTTACAATAACAACTTTACAGTTATTCGAAAATAACAGTACAGTAGAAATTTAACATTTCATCAACTCTGTAATCAGTCTACTTGTACAGCTAGATAGACTACGAAAAACTATATCGACTATCTCAGAAAATTGATTTCCCAAAAGATGCATTTTATTTACAGTAGAATTTTGTTGGTAATTAAAGGTATTTTGTTTACGAGTATAAGAAAATAGCCCAATGCTGATTATGCACTTAAGGAACTCTAATATTGAAAAAGCTAGGCAATACAGGATAATTTAATTGAGAATTGATTTTGTAAAAAACGAGTAATTAATTTGATATTAATATGTAATATATGTTACGGATTTATATAGTAAACAAAAGAAAAAGTTCAAAGATAACAGCTTAGCTACGGTCTGCGAGCCAGATCTGGCCCGCAAGGTTAATTTTTGTTGTACAGCGTGATGTCACACGGCATAAACTACATTAGTATAATCTTGTAATGCAGTTGGCAAAATTTCTACATTCATTGGTACTTATTTTTTTTTGCTAAAAATTTAGTATTTTGCAATATCTCTCACTGGAAGCGTCACTAGAATTTTAGTATCCGTCAAAAATGTTAGAATTTCATTAACTGGTAAATGCTATAGTATCTCTGTAAATGTGTCAAAAGTGATAAACTCGCACGACATTTCGGTACGCGTAGTGACAACTGTATGTAGATTTCGGTATTTTTTTTTAACTTACCGTAGGAAACTGTTCTCTGTAGCTTCCAATACATCAATTATAATTATTGAAAAATAATATTTTAGTAAAGCTGTTGTTGTTTATATGTCGAGTTGTCTGTTTTTTGTTTGGAAAGTGTTTGAGATATTTGATTCAATTTATATACTCGTCTATGCAACCAAACTTTCTCAATATTAAATATTCATAAAAACTCAACAAAATTAAGATTGATTGATACTCATTTGGACGCGACATTAAGGTGTCAACAGCAAAAATGTAGCTTATTGTGGAAAAAAACATGTACGATTCCGTCTTAGTACGTGTTGGCAATGCTCCCGTTCGTTAAGAGACAACAACCCTCGAACACGTCTAGTGTATTCGAGTTTTGTTACCAGACGAACTCCTCCGAAACTAGTACTTAAAAAAAAAATCGGGTACCATAAAAAACCGTACCAAATACCCCCCGTGTGGAAATTCAACGTCTTACCTTCTAAGCCATGGAGGTTGGCCGGAATATAACAAAACAGAATCAAGGGAGTTTCAATATCTGATAATTAAAACATACATACCGTAGTATCTATCGGTGTAGACAGAGATGACAGAATGCCAGACTTTCCTATCACGACACACATATTTCGCCTCTTCTATACTCATCCACCTTCTACTACAACATCTGAGAAATTAAGAACAGATTAATTCAGTTTCAAATTCATAGAGGAAACTTCTGTATTCTGAATCTGGGAATGATATCTTACGCCACGCGTGTTAGACATTCTAATAGCAATCGATTCCGATCATGAGCCGATAAGGCAGGCGTAGGAGAGTTTCCAACTTAAATTGAGGCCCGATAACACTGATTTGTGATGGTGCCTTCATTAAAACATTAAATTAACTTTACTTATCCTTCTCTCCTCACTAAACCTCGTTTCTCTGTCTCCTTGGTGTTAACCTCGGTTGAACTTCTTGAAAGGGATTTGAAAGTTTGAGAGAGGAAAAAGAGATATTTCGTGGTTTTTAGTCAAGAGTTGTGTTATGTTATGTAAGAGAAATTGGCTCGAGTTTCACTGTTTTTATAAATGCATCAATTCATTCAAGAGTTATGTTATATAAGAGAAATTGGCTCAAGTTTCACTATTTTTATAAATGCATCAATATTGATTCATTGTGTTACATAAGATAAATTTGCTCGAGTTTCACTGTTTTTATAAATGCATCAATATTGATTCATTCAAGAGTGTGTTATGTAAGAGAAATTGGCTCGAGTTTCAGTGTTTTTATAAATACATCAATATTGATTAATTCAAGAGTTGTGATATATAATATAATATAAGAGAAATTGGATCAATTTTTTTAATACATCAATATTCAATAATTCAAATTGGCTCGAGTTTCCGGGTTTTTATAAATGCATCAATATTGATTCATTCAAAGTTGTGTTATATAAGAGAAATTGGCTCCAGTTTCAGTGTTTTTATAAATACATCAATATTGATTAATTCAAGAATTGCGATATATATTGTAATATAAGAGAAATTGGCTCGAATTTTTTTTTAATACATCAATTTTGAATAATTCAAGAGTGTGTTATATAAGAGAAATTGGTTCGAGTTACAATGTTTTTATAAGTCAATTAATTCAAGAGTTGTGTTATATAAAATAAATTTCCTCGAGTTTCAGTGTTTTATAAGTGCATCAATATTGATTAATTCAAGAGTTGTGTTATACAAGATAAATTGGCTCGAGTTTCAGTGTTTTTATAAGTGCATCAATATTGATTAATTCAAGAGTTGTGTTATACAAGATAAATTGGCTCGAGTTTCAGTGTTTTTATAAGTGCATCAATATTGATTAATTCAAGAGTTGTGTTATACAAGATAAATTAGCTCGAGTTTCAGTGTTTTTATAAGTAATCGTAGGAGCTGTATAAGAAGGTTTATGGATGTGGAAGAGATGAAATAGGTGTATCGCGATAGAAAAGTTTGACGATCTGTCTTCTCCCCCTATCCCATCAGAAATACGGCGTAATGGAATACCTTTATGTTAAACCCAAACACTCAAAGAGAAAAATATACTGAATAAAGAAATAATTGTTAACGTTTAAGAAATAATTGATAAGTCGAAACAACTAACTCTTATAACAAATATCATAAAGGTTAAGGTGCTTTCTTTGAAATACTTTTTTTAATGTTGAAGATTCGAGGCTGTTTTCAAAATTTTAATTAGATTCATATTTTTGTATATCAAATAGTTGCCCGGAATATACAATAAAACTATACATTTTCTAATAAAGTTGGATTGGATGTTCCTCCCGTCAACAACAGATATAAGAAAAGCCCTAACACCCCTCCTCATGCTTAGAAGGTCGTATCCCAAATTACCTAGAAGAAGTCTCGTAGGATAGACACGGGTAGAAACCATACTTCTACAAGTAGAGATATCTCAAAGATTTATCTTGAAGTAACGAATCTCCCGGGGACTCTACATTATACTACATGTTAGCGCACTGTAGAAAGATCTTAAATACATTTCTTTAAAAATATGTCGTTGATGACCAGAATGTCTAGTTTGTAGAATGCGTTTGACGATCTCCGTGGCCTAGACACTAAGACGTCTGTCTTTGGATCTGTGAGTTGATTTAATAAAAAATATTCCAGTCTCACGTTTACTAAAGGCTTGTTTAATTCCTTGCTGGCTATTTGCTAGATATTGTTAGATGGCAAAAAATCCGCCAGGCTGGTTCGTATACAATATAATCTTACAATCTGGTGTTTCGTTTTTCAATAAAAAATATAACGCCAACCTTTTGTATCTCTTTAATAAAAATTTGTGACAATGTGTACATTTCATTCATCACTTCATGTTCATTGAGTGTTAAGACGGACAGGGGTTAACAATAATTATTGTATTATATATAATTAACTCCAGGATACAAAAATGTTAAAATGTATTTCGTTAAAATATCTAAAAAATAACTCGCTAAGAGATAACGAGTTTATTTTAGAAAACATGACTGACCAAATGGACCAGATTTTGCAAGGTGTAGTGAAACGTATTAATAAAAGAAGATTGTGCACGACGAGATGTATGAATGTGGAAAAGGCGAAAGTTGTGTGATTGGATATAAACGTTTGGAGGTCTGTTCTCTCTGACTACTTCGTAAAGGATACGGCATGATGATATGATATGTATATTCTCCTTTTCACGTGAATGCCAAAAGTGAAACCCGTTTTAGTATAGTGCGGACTCTGCTTTAACCACTTAACAGTTGGATTTTTAACACGCGACGTAACACAATGACGAACTGTGAACGAATAAATTGTATACGAAAATATATTCCATTCGGAGAAAACAAGTTGAAACAAGATCTGGTCAAACGACGCTCGGGAGAAACACTCCCAACAAGTCGAAATAATTATTGCCCAAACGAGGCTCTGGCTCGTCAGTATAAAAAAAACTTCGTGCCCGAGTCTCGCTCGGGCAAAACTGTCAAGTGGTTAAGGCGGTTCCGTGTTAGGTTCATAACTATGAATTTAGATGAACTTAAGTATTTTTATAAAAATGTTGACGTGTTTTTTTAATTTTTTTATTAAACAAAGTAAATTATTGTACACACATTTGTCAAGACTATACCTATATACAAATTTATTACTTAACTAATCTTAATTATATGTTATAATTTATGAACTTACTTAATATTATTTTCCTACATATCATTTTATTTTATTTATTCAATCTTAATATATGAGATCTTAGAAATAATTAACACCTACATAATACTTATAACTAGATAACAATTCCTACAACTAATTATTTAGCGAGAACAATTCCACTCGTTCAGGCTACTTGAATTCCATCACATTCACTTGTCACAATGTTGACGTGTGTACTTGCATACTTAAATATTTTTTTTACAATTTTATCTTTCACCTTAATCTAAAAGTTGAAAATTGCTTTATTCAAAATACATCTTTTGTAATGAACATAACACTAATTACTAGTTTTTTTAAATAATGTTGTATGGTACATCGTACCGTAGATTAATTAATAAATACATAATATTAAATGCTTGCATATCGGGATGATGACACTAAAGACCGTGTATTTTTCGGTTGTCCTTTGCGAAAAAGATTTGATTTACTAAATTATATATCTTTGCCACGTTCAATTAACGTTGCGTTTCTTCTTTCTTCGAAGAACTTTTTCACTTATAGATCGATTCTTAATTTGTAAAATTATATCAGTCAAAACTTTAAATTGTCTATAATTTATTTTATTATATTGACTCATATAATTGCATAGTGACTTTGATTTGGTGACACAAGTCATCCTACTTTGGGTGAATCGCCTATGAAAAAAAAACTTTATTAATCACAAATGGTAATTTGATTTTTAGTTTACACTGTGGTGTAGTATAATGTATGGTATATACACTGTTTTACGATACAAATTATGTCATAATTTTCACGTGTCTTCTTTTAATAATTACCCAGCGTGTCATCACAGTGCGAGTGCCATCCATTCACAACCGCTGCCTTACCGTGTGTTTACAAAATGATGATCCAGCCGTTATTTACACATTGCGGTTTATTAACAGCCAAAATTACACCGTGTTTATATGAACACAAACGATCCGTTATTCCTACATTATTTATTCCTGTGGTCTGCTATTATTTTCCCATTTATGAATACATTTCCCCATTTTCATTTGTCGATGCTTGAAAGTTCGTGACGCATAGGTTTTGAGGAAAAATACATTAAGTTGTTTTAAAAAATGTCATTAGTTGATGTCAACAGTAGTTAGTGTATTTTTAAAGCTATTTCGAGTATTTATTGAATATTTAGTTCGGTATAGTTGAGTCTCAAGACCGAATTCATAGACCAGATTAAATACTAAATACTAATTTTAAACTGACGTGATTTGCATTCAGAGTCGGACCTCATACGCTCCATGAAGAATAAAATACATGGCGAAAGCAAACTCTTAAAAAAGCCGCACTAATTCGTGACTCGAACCCACCATTATTAAACGAATCACGTATGAGAGCTATAGTAGCGCCCGAGCGAATTATGTATAACACTTTCTTTGTACATAGTAAAACTCTGGGATTTTTACTATGTTGGGATGGGAGTGGGATTTTTACTATGTTACAGTTTTCTCCAATCAACCAGAAAGGATCACGACTACGAGTCCTTAAATGAGAACCAGATAAAAACATTTTTTTAATCTGGGTTCTAGTTGTCGGTTCGAACCCCGCGCTGTGCTACTTCCTCGAAAGACATTTTTTTCCGTCTGGTATTCGGGGGTATAAGGATACCTATGACTGCGGTTACCATACATCTATTCTTTCAAACAAAATTTAAAAAACATGCAAGTGTACTCCAATAGTTTCTTCCCAGTGCGCTATCGGATCCAATACAGCGGTGTGATCGGTGAGTTTGCTGGTGTGCAACATCTCACTCACTTAAAATAAGCTTCAGAGTACAGTTTCGCT
Organism: Odontocerum albicorne; assembly: GCA_949825065.1. Classification (NCBI taxonomy): domain Eukaryota; kingdom Metazoa; phylum Arthropoda; class Insecta; order Trichoptera; family Odontoceridae; genus Odontocerum; species Odontocerum albicorne. Next base: position 7,697 of record CATKWJ010000822.1, read on the forward strand.
TTCTAACTGAATTGACGTTGGAATAGCGAGAGGATCCTCGATGAGCCCAGCAACGACGATGACGCATTTAAGTCACATACGCTTGGGCGTTATTATAGCTACCATATGTTACATGATTTGTTATTCTCTCTTGGTATTTGTTAAGTAAATTGTAACTTCTTAGATTTTTTATATTTGGGAATTCCTAAAGCTGTGCCCAATATTCCATTATATTTCTAGTCTTTTTTTTAATTGGTTTTATACGATACAAGTGTTTTATCAGCATTTTAATGGGTTTATTTTGTTATTGTAACAGTATTTTACAATATTATTATGTAATTTAAAAATAATTAAGGTTTTTTATTTTAGTTATTTGGGTATTCCTTAAGCTGTGCCCAATATTCCATTAAATTTCTACTCTTTTTTTAAATTGTTTTTTTTTTCGATATCAGTGTTTGATCATCATTTTAATGTGTTTGTTGAGTTATTGTAATAGTAAAATTATTATTACGTAATTTTAAACTAATTGAGGTTTTTTATTTTAGCTATTTGGGCATTCCTAAAGCTTTGCCCAATATTCCATCAAATTTGTAGGCTTTTTTTAATTGGTTTTATTCGATATCAGTGTTTCATTGTCATTTTAATGTGTTTGTTGAGTTATTGTAACAGTCATATTATTATTACGTTATTTTAAACTAATTGAGGTTTTTTTTTGGTATTGTCGTATTTTTGGCATAAGATCTTCCGGAGTACTTGATTAATGATGCCGACGTTTCGAAAGACGTTGCACTTTTCATCGTCAGGGCTTGTTTATAATCAATTTCGCTATTGCAACGTTTTCGAAACCACGAAGTACAACATTCCGAAAGACTAATCTAACTCACAGTTCGCCATAATACGTGTTAGAAATAGTGAATAGGCAATTACACGACTAGAGTAGATGGGGTTCTAAAACCAGACTGATACCCTTTTTTAGTATTTTTTTGTAACTATCAAGAATCGAACTTGAAGCCCCCGTAAAGAAAGCAAACGTCCTACCAACTAGACTACTGGGGATATTTTTCTTATTTACAATCACGCTTTTTGTCCATTATACTAAATTCACAAGTTCTGATTTTTAATTTACCCGCTAAAGTTTATTTTAGTATTTTTTTGGTATCCGATTAAAGTTGCTATCTCTGTACCTAAGCCAGACGAAAAATGTTTCGGAATTCTACCTGTACCTACTGAACCCCCACCCTTGCCTGTCGGAGGGCAAAATCGATATTCACCCTCCAGCACCCCCCCGCGCTGGTACCCTACCCTTTCTCCTTCATACCCCTTCTCGTCCTGTCCCTAGCTCACCCCCTGACTTCACCGTGCGTGTCGAGTCGCCGGGGTTAACAGAGTGCTGCGAATTCCTGCATACCCCGTGTTGAAGAAATATTAGTGGACTGAGTTTGAATTATGGAAAATTACCGAGTAAAAAGTAAAATTCTTAAGGACGGCTTGAGATGGACTGGGGTTGAAAAGGGAAGTACCCACCCTTTATAAATACCAATGGTTCTCTTTCTACAGACTAACTTTAATTCATTTAATAAGCAAAAAGTAAACTTTTTCGCTTTCTTCATGCCAAATTACACAAAATTTTATTTATTGAAAGGATTACAAAGCATAATAAAATTGTGTAAAAATAAATTTAGATATATAATGTATTAGGATGTCCATAAAATTGTTTCGCTTTAATCCATTACGCAAAACAAATTACAAAACATAATGACATTCCAACAACCTCCATGGTCTAGTTGGTTAGACGTCTGTCTCCCAACTTGAAGGCTGCAGGTTCAAATCTCGTTGCAACATAGGTTTTTAAAAATGTATTCCTGTCTGGTTTTCACTTAAGGTTTCTTCTGAATCTTTGGTTGGTCGGAAGATATTGCCACATGGTAATACGCCTGCGAGGTTATACTATATACAACGAAAGTGTATATAAAACAACCTGTAATACAGTTTAACACACTTCAATACTGTTTACAATATATTTTTATAAATATATGGTGGTAAAAAGGTACTTTCTTGTTTCTCCATGCCGTACATTAAAAAAAAAACAAAAATAACATTCAGAAAGTTCACAGTATTTGTATATTTATAAAAATGAAGAAATAACAATACACCGTTCATAGTAAAGATAACGGAGTTCTGGGTGTACGGTGTATGGAGGGAAAAATATGGTACGAACATATCCATCCCTTACAAGGGGGTGAAAGAAATCACAGATGGCGACTCTCGGCTCCCAAATCCACCACATTACAAATGATACCAAAAAAGTCTCGACCCAGGAAACAATAAACTCGTGACATTCTTCTAATGTTCAGTCTGTTCAACTCTTCCTCAACCGGTGGGTTACCTGATTCTATCTATTTATTCCATTTGTTTACCCAAGCATGTATAAAAGTATTCAAGCAACCAAAATTATTTCTATTCCTCACAAAGTCTATTTGTCAACGGTCGCTGCACGTTCATCATAATGGACTGAAGGTCTTGGAATAGTTCAGATCGATCCCACCACTACCCACGCTGTTGTGAGGGACAAAATATGTCCTCATCCAGGGTGATCTACACAAGAAGACCGAAATCTTCTTTTTTTATGACGACGACTTCATGAAGTAACGAAAAGGGAACTGCCCAAAAGGTCTTTTCGTCCGCTGATGACACGTCTCCTCGTAAGTGCGAAAATGATAGTTGCGACGACGACTTAAGATCCGACGTTATGGGAGAAAGAAAATGACTACTAACTTAGTTCATACTTTTAAAGCGGCTTAAGATATGGACTTCAAACAGTCCAGCAAGTTGCCAGTACTTTGACAGAAACCTTTGAATGTAGAAAAACTTTACTTTGACGACATTAGATTGGAATAGCCAATTGGTCCGAAAATAAAATAATGTGAGGCAGAATGGGGATCCCTTCAAAAATTATTGACTCGTTTATTATCGCAGTTTCACAAGATGTAATCTGCAGATTGAACAGTAAAATGTTGATAATTTTTTTTCAATAATTCATTAATACAACGACCAAGACAGACATCAAGCGACCTGAACCTCGAGATAGGATGTGGAAACGTGTGTTATATTTGGTTGAATATTCACGCATCTTCTTCCTGGCACTGTCCCAACTTATTGCCTAGGTAGGCTGTTGGGGTTGGTTCTTCTCAGGCTGTATATTCTTCGGTTCTGGGTGTCACTTTCATCTAGGCCGTTTCTCTGCAGGATTTTGAAGCATTGATTCATCCAGGAGTTCTTTGATCTTCCTCTGGACGGCTGTCGAGGAAGATCCACAGACATTGCCTGATTTACAGTATGGTCTGGTGGTCTCCGTCTTATGTGCCCGTACCATCTCAGCTGTCGCTCTTCCCGCTTGCTATTTATGTCAGTGACTCCCAGGCTACCACGAATGCGTGAGCTCTTAATTTTATCGTTCAGTGATACTCTTGCCGACCATCTAAGCATTCGCATTTCTGCCATTTCAAGCTGTACATAGTCCAGCATTCTGAGCCATACACAATTGCGGGTCTAACGATAGTCTGGTATACCTTTCTTTTCAGGATGAATTAAGTTGAATATTCACGCATTATTGATCTTAATATTATTCTCACCCCTATTCATATTTATCCAGTTTTAAATTGACTTTTTTATCTATTACTCAAATGTCACATATCCAACACAACGCTTAAACCAGTCATATATACCGAATATAATCAATAATAAAACAAAACTTAGTTGATTGGAATATATTGCTACAAAGTAATAAATCGGCCAGGTATATATACAAAAAACTGTTAACAGAATGAAAACTAGCTAAAAAGCCAGGCTTGATTGGACTCGCTGTTTTATAAGTGGACTAACTTCCTCAAGTCCAAAATGTTCAAGTTTTTTTAATTTGCAGAAAAAAAGTTAATTACACAAAACTCTACTTCAGTGTTAAGAGAACTTACTTTTAAAAAAACACTTAGTTTCAAGAGTTGAAAAGTTTTTTACATATAATATATAAAAGTAGAATAATTTATCATATTTATTTTTCAGGTAAATGATTGTTATTTTTTTTCTGTGTATTGTCGAAATTATCATTGAAAGAAGTACAAAATTAATAGGTTATTTTATTCACCGACTGTTCCACTGTACCACCATTTTTTTTGTTATCAAATGTTACTTTGAAGCCTAAATTTGCAATGTTTGTTGCTTGAAAAATATAAGTTTGTAAATTTACATACAATGTGTATTTTTTTCATTTCATGTTTTTAAATAAAAGGAGTCACAAATTTGAATTTTAGTGAATATATGTACATATTGAATAAAAGTAGATAGACTTCACGTTGCTCGTCCATAATTGATTGATTTGCGCCATCAAATTAAAAGGATTAACAATATAGCTCTTTTAAATGGGGTGAGTGAGAAGTGAAGGACTTTTGAAGGTTCCACATAGGCATATAAGTGAATGAGTGATGGAAAAATAGAGAATGTGATGAAAAGTTGTTGATTTTTATGAGGTTGGATTTAAATATGTGAAAGCTTGGTGTACGAGTGAGTATCTGAAGGGATGTGAATAGAGAGCGGGGATATTTTTGCTAAGTATTTAGGATAAATAAGTAAAATTTGTAATTGAGGAATGAGATCACTTCGTCATAGGACTTGCCTAGTGAAGTGGTTCTCTAAATCTGCAAAAAGGAGGATTTTTTTTGTATCGATTTGTAATTGTACTCTGTAAAATATTCAAAATATAATACTATTGTTTTATAATATACTTTCTTTGTAAACAGTACAACTTAATGGACTCAATAGTATATGGCAATCTCTTCCAAACAACCAGAATGAGGTAAAAAGGGGTCTCAAAGGGAAAACCATACTGATTTTTTTTCAAAAGATATGTGGCGTTCGTACGCTCGGTCAATGACCGGCGATACGACCTTTGCATACCTTGACAATTCAAAACAAACAAGTATAAGGTCCACACGCCGGTCATTCAACTCATTGTCAGGCGTGGAGCGCATTCCACGTTAGAGCGAGAGGGCAGCACATCTGTCGCGCCAGTTCCCAAATCTGAATGATACCTACATACGATATTAATCGTATTGCGAATGCAGAAACGAGACAGCGGCATGTCGCGCGCGCATTCCCGCACACATTCAAGAATAATATAAATACCTACGTCTACCAATTAAATTTCTCTTTCCGCATTGCGATCTTAAACGAGTTTAATTTATCAACAAACCATCATCATCATCTCTCCTTTAAGGAACACAGTTCCTAAAGATCTATGCTCTAACGGGAATCAAACTCGCCACTCCGAGCTGGAAGACACCAGCATAATCAAATAAACCACGGATGTCGGTATTATGAATGATTTGGCAAATTTATTTCTTTTAAGGAACACTTACAGAAATTGAAGCTATGAATACACAACTCTCATTCTTCCGTTAGTTTAGTATTGATCTTCCCAAACTCTGACAATGTTGAATCAAATATGTCCATATCCAAGTTAGTCATCATATTATACTTTCGGCAGACTATCATTACTGGGTTAGAAGCTTGAGTTATTCATATCTCATTTATTAGAAAAAAGTAATATATGGTACATATGCCTATTTGGGTTGTATGTGTTGGTCAAAACAACTATCTGAAAACCAGAGAAGATATTGAGGAAACCATAGGAGAACTTCGATTTCGTCTCTATATAATAAATTGATTATTTCGAACCGATCAAATAGCGTGTGGAATTATGACGGAGCTTTTGCCGTTGCTGATACTGTAACGTGGAATGGCCTACAGCTTAGTATGTTGCCTTGGTATGTTTTCTTATCTAATATGTTTTTCTTAACATATTTAAATATGGGGAAGTATCTAATCTTATACCCAGAGTCGTCTCCTGTATTTTAACTTAATGTATTTATTTATATTTCTGCGTGGAATGGTCTATCTCTGAGTTAGATAAATGGATGGCATGCGCGCTTTAGGAAGTACTTGAAGACAATCCTTTTTGGGAGGTCTAATCAAAATTCATTATTATATATAAACACGTTTGAAGCCGAATGTGTAACTATCATGGGTTCAAAAAAGATTTCCTCGTGGTTTCTACATGATAGAGTATGGATATTATCCCTGGCTCTATCCAAATATCTTCTTACTGAGGATGTTTAATTACAAATCATTAGAGAATGGAAGATCTCTTCGATTGGACGTCCACTTTTTTGTTTGCTCAGAGGTAATCTAGTTAACCCATCCATACTGAACAGTCTTAGTTTGTATGTTCCGGATAATTATCTGAGACAACGTACCCATATACCGAAAATGGCTATACTAAATATAAAATCAACTCCTCTATAATTCGTATGCAAAGACTTGAAAACGAGTTTTGCAACAATTTAGATATTTTTAATATAAGTATATATAGTATTCGCCAGAATATCACAACAATATTTAGAAATAGCTACTAACTTTGAGCTCTCCTTTATTACTATAAATAACGTAATATAAACAAAACATTAAGGACAATACTTTGCCTCTGGAGTTGAGTAGCCCTGCATCAACATGTATGAAGGTTTTAATTCTGCAAAGCAACTTGCATCTCGTTCTACTAATGAGGCGATGTGTTTTCTATATCTCAATATCTATCCATAAAATTCCCACAAAATTCTCAAAAAATCCAATATTTGTTCTATGTTTGCGTTATTCCACTTAAAACAAATCTGAGTTCTTTACCTTTATAAAATAAGTCCTCGACAATTACGTAAGTCTGCTTGGTGAAGTTTGGTAATATTTTGTGGTATACATACATAACATATATTGAACTTAAATATACATATAATTATTAAATAATTTTAACACAGTGACTAATTTATATTACTACTGCTTTTTGTATCTTCATGTTAGTTTAAGATAACGTTTTGTATTATTTGTCAATAATTTTATGTACTTGTATAACCCGTCACATGTTCATTTGTATATAAAGACACTGTTGTGTCGTTAATTAAATAAATATTTAAGTCGAACCAACCTGCTTTTGGAACTGCCAGCAGGCACAGCAATCACACTTTTTAACGTATGTGTTTCAAGTGTCAGGAAAAAAATCTTAAATTTAATGTAATACCTAAGATAATACAATTTTTGTATTATCTCAGGTATTACATTACGCCTTATTTTGTCATAATGCAAGACTCCACGCAGATACCAAACTACATACTATCCCCGAACATATGCGCGCTCTGGCCGAAAGGTTCTACAGCTCTATATCCCGTCATCCCAACCCAGTCATAAAAGCCTTAGATAACTACAACGCGAACACCAGTTACAGACACACTCGTCCGAAATCAATATTGCGAAACATCCCTCCGACCCCCCCCTCTTTAACTCTAATCATCCCCCCAAATGACCCCCCGATTGTCACTCTGAACACCCCATCATCGATAATTCCTCCGGCAGACAGTTTACCCCCATAGGCAACCGCATTTCTCACCTTCAATAAACATTTTCTACACCTTAATATATTTATAAAAGTCACACATTTCCCCACTCATTTACTTATCTACATATACTATATTCATTCTTATAATTTATTCACAATTCATTTTTTCATTTTTTTTTTTTTTTTTTTTTTTTTTTTTTTTTTTTTTTTTTTTTTTTTTTTTCACCCATTCAATATAAAACAGTGTGTGACGACACAAATTTATGTATATTTGTATTTAATATTATGTACATATCATCATATTTATATATGTATTTAATCGTTTATAATTTCTCATAATCATTCATAAAATCAAAACAATTACCACAAACCTATCCTTTCCCGATTCCCAAAAAGATCCAAAAATTTCCAATAAATATCTTAACAGTCAGAACTTATCCGATGAAGGAGTAAGGTGTCCTACCATCGGACCGAAACTCCGAACAAGCTATCCATCACTTGGAAGTGTCATGTATACATTATTGCTATTTTTTTTATCGAAGTTTTAAATTATTTTATAAATGTTCTTTTTGTACATGTTATGTTTGGTCATTGTACGAATTAGGGAAATCTGTAATGTGCAAACGACTTGAAAAAAATCCTTACAAAAATGTAGTTTCAATAATCACTTTTTGGTAGATCTGCAAAGGTTTCATTGTAGTTCGTCTTCCTTTGGTAGGTTTTCTTACCAAGTACGTTTTTCTAAATGTTATACATGCAGATGCGGGTAAGTACAGAATCTAATAGCCAGAGCCACTTCTTATTTTTTAACTCAACTTATTATAAGTGTATTTATATTTATGTTGTGACATTTTTAATCAATCATTAACAGTTGGTTCGAATCGCGAATCAAAACCTCCTTGTCTAAAAGGATAATCTGACGACCTAGTTGGTAAGACATCTGTATCCTAGCCCGGAGATTGCGGGTTCAAATCTCGTTGAAACCAAGATTTTTATAAAAAGGATTCCAGTTTGATTTTCACTTATTTCTGGTTGGTGAAAATATATTGTCATATGGCAAAAAACCCGCCAGGTTGTAATGTATACAACGAAAGTATAATACAATACAACCAGCTCTCTAAACGGCGCTATTTCAATTGTCTTTATATTATTTTTTTTATTTTTTATTACAAGGTTGTATCTCCTTGCTCACCAAAATTGTTACTCAACCCCTTATCGCGCTTAGTATAATATTATATCAATAATCTTTTTTTATTTTTTTTTAATAAACATATGTGTTTTATTAATAGTCAATGCGTATTATGGAGGTTTAAAAACATTTTAATATGTTTTATCAAACACTGTTTATTCCACTTTATGTAACAGTATAACCCTACCTGTTTCAGGGTTTTCTCAACATCATCAATCAGTCTTGTTTGTGCTCCCTGATGATGAGGCGAAAACCTTAAAACCGATAGGTTTATACCGTTACATAAAGTGGAATAAACGGCGTTTGATAAAAAAGAATACAACAAATTACTAGTGTATGCATTTTTCAAAACTCCCTTACAGTTAAAAGTAAAAAGATATATTAACTAAAACATTTTCTTTTCCTTCCCTTAAACAAACTCACGTATCTTATTTAATACTAGTAAGATTGCGTAAAAGTCAAATACTCGTTTTTTCGATACGTGTTGTGCGAAAATCGGGGAAAAGGTAACACAGAAAGGGAGTTTACACAGCGCTTAGGCTCTCAAGGAGTCACTTAACGGTTTTTCCAGAAATGTGGGCGTATTCGATCAAGTTCAAACAGAATAATATAAATTCATTGTATAATTTCTTCCTGTGATACGATCTGACACTGAAAGCTTTCTTACAATCAAAGCATAAATAAAATCGGCCGACATTACGAAGCACGCAAACGAGATGCTACTTGCAGCAAATTTGCATTTTTTTCTTTAAACTTGGGGGAAATGTAAATTTGATTTTATCCTTTTCTATTTGACGTCCCCCGTTGTATGATTGGTAAGACATCCGTTCGATTCCCGTTGGTAAATAATTAGTGTAAGAATTGTTATCTAGTTATAAGTAGTATGTAGGTGTTAATTATTTCTAGGATCTCATATATTAAGATTGAATAAATAAAATAAAATGACATGTAGGAAAATAAGATTAAGTAAGTGCATAAATGATAACATATAATTAAGATTAGTTAAGTAATAAATTTGTATATAGGTATAGCCTTGACAAATGTTTGTGCAATATTTTACTTTGTTTAATAAAAAAAAAAAGAAAAAGGTTCCCGTTGGTACCCAGATTTTTTTCAAATAATATCCTCCGTGGCCTTGTTGGTAAGACGCGTGTCTCTCATCCCGGGGGTTGCTGTTTCGATTCCCGTTTGTTCCAGATTTTTTTAAAAGGATTCCTGCCTGGTTTTCACTCAAGGCTTCTCTAAGATCTTTTTGGTTGGTTTGAAGAGATTGCCACATAGCAAAGTACCAGCTAGGTTGTAATGTATACAAAAAAGTGTAATACAATACAATATCAGTCTGGTTTTTCACAGATATTTTGGTTTTTTCTTATAATATGTGGTCCGGAAAATAGTTTCTTATGTTATGTTTCGTTTCTTACGCTTATCTTGTTGCATAAAAAGAACAAGCAGCTTTAGTACTTGCAGTTTGTCTGCGTCTTTTTTTTTTAATTAGGTCTCTGATAACTAGCAACAGTTCTATGCCATTTGGCTCGATTTTGATTGTTTGCTTCCAATTGAACTGAGCATTAATGTTTTAAACGTCTCATTGAGCACGTACATAATATATATCTCTTGCCCCTCCCACCATACTTTTTTTTCCTTCCGTCAGCTCAACAATGAGGATAGTTTGTGGTAATTTGGATTAAGTTACGCGAACTGTGTTATTGACAGTTTTAACAGAAAGAGGATAGTTTAAGAGGATAGTTTGTGGTACTTTGGATTAAGTTACGCGAACTGTGTTATTGACAGTTTTAACAGAAAGAGGATAGTTTAAGAGGATAGTTTGTGGTAATTTGGATTAAGTTACGCGAACTGTGTTATTGACAGTTTTAACAGAAAGAGGATAGTTTAAGACGATAGTTTGTGGTAATTTGGATTAAGTTACGCGAACTGTGTTATTGACAGTTTTAACAGAAAGAGGATAGTTTAAGACGATAGTTTGTGGTAATTTGGATTAAGTTACGCGAACTGTGTTATTGACAGTTTTAACATGGCCATACAAATGTAGACGAGCACGGGATAACAGAATCTCGATGCTACAACAGTTTGCTCTGCTCAAAGCTCTATGGTACTATCGAATATTCATTATTTGCCTGGGGTGACACTGCTGACATTTTTCGTTACTTTAATGTGTCGTCTGCAGGTAATCCATGATTCATATACAGCAGAGATGATATAATTACAGCTTCATAGACTGCTATTTTGGTTTCCAGTGTTAGTTCGTGATTATCAAACACTCGCTCGCTACCCTGATTTTAATCTTTTCCGAATCTCGTCATCTTTGTTTGTTTTGTCATTTATAATACTCCCCAAGTAATTAAAATAGTTTTATGATATTAACAATGATATTAACTTTCGTGAGTTAAAATTTTAATTTAATTTAGTTAACTTTATACCCCCGAACTATGTGGAAAAATGTATTACATACATAAAACATATAAACACCATCACAACATTTCCTTGTTAGGGTAGTCAGAAAGGATATAGCGCCAGACTTTTCAATCTCAACACACATTCTTTGCTTCTTCTATATCCATACACCTATTCCCACAACTCTTACGATTTATCTGACTTTGGTACGTTGCCTTCTTTCAAGATATTATTTTTTTGATTCCACCATGCTTTCCATGATTTCTTTTTTCCACGCCTTGCATTCAAATTTGTACTGTATCTTTATTTTATTAGTCTTTATTCCTTCATTCTTTCTACATGTGATGAGATACTTCTTAACATACGAGTACCAACACATCACACCTCATTTTATATATTTTCATTTGTGATTCACTCGGCGTGATTGTGAAACGAACTTTAAATATTTATTAGATGTGTACCATCCTTATTTACATTCAAGAGAAACTTGAAAGAGTATTATATCACTCAATATATTCTTCAATCTTATTTTACTTTCACTCCCTTTCTTATCCCTGAAATAATACATTTCCTCTAGTTCTTCCACTATTGACAACCATAAGTATTTTGTTAGTTTTTTTTACTTAAATTTAAACGAATATTTATTTTTTATAAAATATATCATAGATAAAAAACAATTTAATGTATCCTGGAAAAGCTGGTTTAGTGGAAGAAACTATTGTTTAGCAATAAGTCCATCAGATATACCGTGTTTAGCAATAAGTACATCAGATATACGATGTTTAGCAATAAGTCCATCATATGGTATATACCATGTTTAGCAATAAGTCCATCAGATATACCATGTTAAGTAATAAGTCCATCAGATATACAATGTTTAGCAATAAGTCCATCAGCTATACCATGTTTAGCAATAAGTCCATCAGATATACCATGTTTAGTAATAAGTACATCAGATATACAATGTTTAGCAATAAGTCCATCAGCTATACTATGTTTAGCAACAAGTCCATCAGATATACCATGTTTAGCAATAAGTCCATCAGATGTACCATGTATAGCAATAAGTCCATCAGATACACCATGTTTAGCAATAAGTCCATAAGATACACCATGTTTAGCTATAAATCTATCAGATACACCATGTTTAGCAATAAGTCCATCAGATATACCATGTTGAACAACAAGTCCATCAGACATACCATGTTTAACGATGCACATAAAAAAATTAAATACAAGTCCAAACCGTCACAGAGTGATCTTCATCTTACTCAGCCAATCAGTCTTCAGTTCCTAATCTTTTATCATTAAGAAAGAAAAAATGTTTTATATGGTGCATAGAATCGATTGTGAATGTCTACTTTAATAAATGTCTTTGGTAGAGTTAACTTTACAACGGTCTTAAAAATACATACGGAACACACTTAAAGCAAATAAATATTTCATGTAAACTGGAAATGAAGACATTTCTGTCTGAGAAAGACTACAACTGACGAACGTCTAAAATATTTAATAACATACACTCGGGTGTCGGAAAACTCAGAAAGCATGCAATATATTCGGGGAGAAGATTAATGGATGTCTCGGTGACGCCTGAGGGTATATAATCAAGTTTAAAAGACCGGAAATAAAATTTAAACTTAAGGATTTTTCCTTTTGTTTTATAAGACTTTTTTCAAAAAAATCTTATAAAAAATTGACTTCTATTTTTGTTTTTATTTGAAAAGTACGATTCATGTATTTCTTTATCTTTTAAATTTTGTTTCAGGTTATTATGTAAATTATTTCAAGCAGAAAGTATATTGAAACTTAAACATGATTTATACAAAATGATGATCGAAAGAGGACACGTATACCACTACAAAGACAAGCATATAGCAGTCCAAGGACCGGGGCTGTATCTTACGCATGAAAGGACTCGAAAAAAATACTGTATCTACAAAAAATATGTTACAAAACAGAAACATAGATTCACTTGCATAATTTATCTAACACATGCGATGACGAACTGCAAGCTTAGTGCTTTTTCTGGTAAACTCCGAACCTAAACTTTTAAACCCGAATTATTTATTAATGGAGCCGAAGGCAGTGATGTCTGTTGACTATGCTGTTCAATATGTCCGCAACGCCAGATTTAACCATCTAAGCAGTGTTAAACAATAGAGGGATAACTAGTATAAGTCAACTAATGCCACAATTCAATTAATTCAACCCGGCAAGAATAACTTCTTCACTTGACTCTTGTAAGTTAACAAACCCATATGAAAATCCATATAACTCCCATATTGACCATCCAATCTGTGCGGTCTTGTTATATAACAGTTGTACAAATAAGTGGTTGCAACCACATAACTATGGAACTTTTTTTTTGGCAGAGTGTGCATACAAGGAACGTGTAGTATGACACGTTGAGATAACTCTGGACATTAAGAAAAACATACTTTACTTGCACCATTTGTATTCATTTTTAAAATTCCGTTGAATAATCGTACGTTCTTTAACCCTGAGAGATCGGCGCACTGCTATAGCAGTGGAAGAAATTTGTTCAACCCTTGTATTCTTAATTGAATATCATTCATTTAGAATACAAGGGGACATATTCTAAAATATATTTATGTTGTAAAAATATATGTTTTTTGTTTTTTTGTTGTTTAAAATAAATATTTATCACGAACGTCCGAATCGTAAATATATCTCAGCACTAGATAGACAATTATATTTTTTTCTCGTAGCGCTCTCAGGGTTAAGTTAGATATTCGGTTAAAGATTTTGATGTCACAGGATAATATTAAAATTTCGACATCATTGTTATGCCATTAATGAATAACAAAAACAATATTGCCCCCAATTGGGAACCTTGTGGAACACCACTTATAGGAACAATTTGTGAGACTTGATTATGACGTAAAGTTTACGATCCTTGGGGTAGCTTTCAAATCACTGAAGCAAATTACCTGAAAATCCATAAGCGTGCATTTTCTTAAGTTAAAACCTACATGTGATACGTTGTCAAAAGCCTTGCTAAAGTCTATATAGACAGAGAAAACTTGTATTTTTTCAGTTCGAGTATTTGAAATGTAGTTTTTATACAGAATTAAATAAAAATAACGTGTAATACAATACAAAACTAAGATGAAAAAACAGCTTGGACTCATTGCCCTAGAAATAGAAGGGAAAATACCATTGTTCTTAAAAAAATGTTTAAGTGATGGTTTATTAAAACCTATTTCCTGTTTGTTGGAAGAAGTTGTTATGGTTGAGAAATATTTTACATAATGAGGCGTGTCTTTACATAATGATAAATATTTTACGTAACGAGGAATTCCCAGCACTCGATCTGGCTATACATGAAAATAAGAACTTATTTGGATATTGAAACCCTTAAAAATATATTCGAGAAAAAGGTCAATGAATAGTTTGCGACATCTGAGGGTGTATAGTCTATTTGAACTGCTAAAAATAGGGATGTTTACAAGAACAAGGGACATTTGTTTCTGTCCTGTTCTCTTATGGCGGTAGAAAAGGTCTTTTATGAAAAGAAATATTCATTTTTGATTTCTTTTATTTTATCGTTTCCATCATGCCATTCTATTATAGGGTTAAGTAGAAGGAACAGATATCCACTAAATTCTATTCTGGCATGCATCTTTCGTTTTTGCTACGTATACATAAAAAGAATTTCGTCTTCCATCTGTCACAATTTTATTAATATTGTCGTGCCACGTTTTTTTTTCCTTTCCAAATAACTCGTACCTCATATAGTACTTGTATAGATTATCTTTGTTAATCTTTCATCCTACGTGTCCGAACCATCTTCTTAGTTTTTTCTTCATCTTAAGCAGAGCATTTTCTTTTGATTTGTATTATTTCCAAATGTACTCATTCGTGATTCTGTGAAAAAAAAGTTTTTCTGCCCATTCTACGCAACGTTCTCATTTCTACCTCATTTATCGTCCTGTAATTTATTTTATTTTACTATATTCTCATTAAGCAAATTAATAATAAACACCTGTTTGTATATATATATATATATATATATATATATATATATATATATATATATATATATATATATATATATATATATATATATATATATATATATATATATATATATATATATATATATATATATATATATATATATATATATATATATATATATATATATATATATATATATATATATATATATATATATATATATATATATATATATATATATATATATAAATTGCTGACAGGAAAATCCTTTGTTGATTGATCAACTTTTGATAAATGTACAGGACAATAATTTACACCGTTATGAATTAAAATTATATTCAGTGCTGTATTCACAAACTGAGCTGTCACTCCCACACGGAATAAACTTGCTAAATGAATTTTCCGATACCGATATCCTCCATAACGTGGTGGATAAATTGAGAATCAAACTACTCGTACTTTAAAATAATAATTGAGTCACTTCACAGGAAAACATGGGTAACATTGTTCCTTTCAACATTATGCTTTATTTAAATTTAATTTTTTTTACTTGTTATTTGACGTAATTGGGTTAAAACCGTATCAAATGTACTTACGTTTAATAGTTTTTTTTTATAACCAATAACAAGTTTGCTATTTATGAATTTTATTAGTATAATCACAGCAAAAAAAAAAACGAAATGAATTAAATGAAAAGAAAAGCCTCTTTCATAAAAATCACAAAATAAAAGAAAAAGGATAAACTAAAAATAAATAAGTTTAACCAACAGGGATGAAAAAAGGGGAGAAAAAAGGTGGACAGAAGTTAAGGAATTCATACATATTTCACCACAATTACCCCACGTCAACTTGCGAAAAAAAAATCAAAATGAAACTCGAAATATATAAAGTAGGTATCAAGCGAAATAGTATGAAGCGAAAACATAAAATAAAACATCGCCCCTCCCACGCGAGAGAGTTGTTTTCATTGTATTTTGTTATAATTTCGTTGTAAACTGTACAACCTGGCGGGCATATTGCCGTGTGCCAATTTCTTACAACTAATGAAAAGATTCATGAAGTCAAAACTGATTTATAAAACCTAAAAATAAACTGTTGCCAATGGGAATAAAACTTGTCAAAACTGTTTTACCAACTAGGCCACGGTGGTCGTAATTTTTTACCTATTCATAATTTTTTTCCTTGAAGAATGATATTTTGGAAGAAGGAAACGAAGAAAGTTAGAAAATCGTAAGAGTGGAATGTCGTCGTTGCTGGGCCTCGTAGTCGAGGATCTCCTCGCCATTTCAACGTATATTCAGTTGGAAAGCGAGGTTGTGCCGTGGAGTTTTATTTTTTCCTTATTTTCTCTTCTTTGAGTGAGGGAGCCGATAATTACCAGCAAACTAACTGGCCACACCGCTTTACTGAATACGCTGGCACACCGAAGTGAGATGATCGGAACACAACGGCATGTTTTTACCTCTTTTTTTAAAATAATAAATATGATTGAAGTCATATGTATCCATTTGAACACTAAGTGAAAAAATGCCTGTGTCATTCGAAGGGAGTAGCATAACGCAAGGTTTTAACCGCCGACCTACCGCTCAGAAGTCCAATGCGTGACCACGCAGCCACGCACCTCAAGAGTTGTATGAGAAGGAGGTTGAGTGTGAAAGACGTGATGGATGCGAGTCGAGATATGAAAGTATGATGATCTGTCTTCTCAGTTTATCCCAACAGGGATAAGGTGTGATGGTATGTATGTATACAATACATCGAACCTGCTATTCTCCGGTAGGAAGACAAGTTTCTTACCAACAAAGATTTTTCATACCGTAAAATAATATTCCAAAATATTTAATATTAAATGTAAATAAATGGAGATTTGCTCTAGCGATGCTGCGACCCCAACCAACACAAATAATGAAGATTTTTTAGTTACATTAAGTTTTTCTAATAATGAAGTATGAGGAAGACTGAGCTGGACTAAATTAATAAAAATTTGAAAGAAGAAATAATAAGAATTAGAAAAATTCCCAAGAGCTGTATGTTTAATTTATTTCCGTGTCCAGACCATCAATTATTAAATATGCCATGTGTTTCAAGTAGGAGACAACAGAGATCCTAGCGTTATATCATTCATATCAATCAGGACTTGCCTCAAACATGTTTAATAGATCCGATGTTCGTTCGAGTTATGCACAGTACCTGATGGAAAGTAATACACATCGGGCTTAAGAAATAGACTGTTGGCCATAATCGCCTAATTTCGGCTTTGTAGAGCGTCGTTTGTGTCATTCATACATGTGTTCCGTCGCGATTTGTCAGTCGTTGTCAAGCATTCTAGGGACACACGCTCTATAAAGCCGAAGCTAGCCGATTATGGCCAACAGTATCTTTCTTAGGCCCAAGGTGTATTACTTACCGCCTGGTACTGTACGAGTAGCATGTGTTGTGAGTCATGTACAGCCTTACATTCACATTCAATGCTCCTTTCGTTTAAAAAAACTTCATCTCTTCATGTTTCCCTTGCATCTAGTCATCCCTACTCGAAGTTTATTCAAAGTTCTCTTAGAATATCAAGACAGTTGGTCTCCTGGTGCCTTTTTTCTGAGAGCACTGCCTTGTCTTCAAATAATTTTTCTTAACATTTCAGGAAACGTGTTTTATGTGGACAAATAGTCGTACTCTTTTTATGAAAGTATTCCTGGGTTTAAATCTTGATAGTTTTGGCTGATGACTATTAAATTGGTATCTTGGGCCATGAGCTTGCTTTATAAGAAAAAATATACTGAGTAATGCTCATCAAAAGGTGCTTGAATAACGCCCCCTCTGGGCGCATTGTGCATTAAAGTGCCCTTTTACGAAGTTTATTATATCAATAGCTGTATGATAAGATGTATAGATGCAGAAAAGGGGATGAAAATATTCCGTGATACGATGATTGGTTGATCTGTGAAGTGATGTTATTTATGGGCAATTTTCTAGTAAAAAGCTTTAAATATATTGTCTTCGTAGCATCTGCAAAATTGTATAACGCAAAATAATGAACTTTAAATTATCTCCGTAACATAAATACTGATACAATAATTGAGAAAATAAATAACAGCTTGCCTTTAGTTTAAACCTTGCAAGGCTTTTAAGGATTTGTTTATGATTAAATTCCATTAAACAGCTTGACAAAGAATCGTAAACATAATTATGTTTTTCTAGAGGGAGAATTTTACGTGAATTCTCGGAGTTTAAATTATTTTTCAACTCTTCATGCTCAGGACCTTTTCGTTCAGTCTTCACTGAACTAAGAACACTTTTCTTTCTTAAATTCAAATTGAAAAAAAAACTGTTTACAATGATTTCTTTATATTAACATAAAGGTCACGGTCGTGGTCAGACGGTTAATATTCACGCTAAGGAAGCGGGTGCCTCAGGTTTGATTCCTAGCTGATTTACTTCCAGAATGGTTATACTCTTAGGCTATTTTAAATATTCATTTATGTTTTTTTGTAATTAATATGATGCTAATCATTAATGCTTATAGCTATTTAACAAACCAATAAATGACTCTGCCTAATCAAAGGCATAATGAAAGGCAGAGCTTTTTATAGAGACAAACATATCGTCATTTGTGGTTCACTCGGCGTAACTGTGGAATAAACTTACAAGATGTATCAGATGTGCACTATTCTATTGAACACTTAAGAGAAAATTAAAAAATATTACACAAAATAATAAAATAAAAAAAAGTTTTAGCAGATTTAACCTGTCGATCCTCTTTTGAAGTTTCTATTTACCTCCAAAATATTGGGTATGATCTGTCAAGACTGGCGCTTGCTGAAGTGCAACAGATTTTATAAAATAAATACATACAGGATTTACGTGTTTATTCTTCTATCTATAGGATTAATGTCAATCATGCTCGATCACCAGATTTTTTTTCAGTGTTTTAAATACATTTTCTATTATATTACACTTTTGTTGTAGACAGTATAACCTGACAGCTTTATTGGCAATCTTTTACAACCAACCAGATATGTATTATATATATTTTTAGTAGCATATAATAAATCTGTGGCATAACAATATATTTTGTGTCACGAAATATACTTAATTAGAATATTTGACTTAAATTCATTTGAGTTATAACATACATATATTTTAATTCAATCCCTTAATGTACGTAAGTTAAATGTCCAACTATCATTTTATTACGTTAATATTTGTTTAAAGGTGTAAACTTTCCAATATAATTTTTGCCTTTTTATTTATGGCAGTATTAAATCAAAAACCACTCTAAATGGGTAAACGACGAAAAAACAACATTGAAGAAAAAAAAAGTGAGGTAATAACCAGCCTAGAACTCTTAAGAAATGGGTGGATAACTTTGCAGATGAGAAATATTTTCCCACCAACCAACTTTTAGAACCTTGGAAATAATAAACATTATAAGGGCAAACGTAGATGTGATGATTTTTTTAAAATTAGACAAAAATATTTTTCCCTTATTCATTTAAATTTGACCTTAAAAGTCATTCTTTTATTGCAGGCTCGTGTAGCCAGAAATTAATTATAATTGTGAAAATCAGAATTCAAAATGTTTTCACATTTAAATAAAGGCATATAAAAATTGTCATTATAGATAAAAGAAGCACACTATTGTTAAAATATGTATTAAAATTTGTACAATAGCCTAGTAAAAATGTCTACAGGTTTTGATTTTTGGTATCATGTATGCCAGATATCAAGCCATTTCATACAGTCTGATCTTCAGAAACTCAACTAAATTACTAAGATTTAAACCACACCTTCTCAATATATGGCCTGAGAGTTAAATCAGCATTACAAATCAATTTAAATGACAAAAATACGTATTATTTCAAACATGTTTAATATCAACATATAGTTGATGAGGGTCTGCGATAGAAGTATTGTATTATCAGCAATTGATAAAAAGCATCAACTTATTTTTTCATGTTTATATATCCTCAGTAAGGTACAGGCCAAAACCTAGTTTACTGGGGACACAACAAATGAAAATTAACAAACCCAGATCCCATATTATCTGAGTGTCAACTTTAAATTACCTTTTATCATTCGACGCTTATCTTGTTTATCATAAATTGTGTATTTATAAAATTACTTGTCATGTAAATAAATCAATAATATAAATAAATGTGAAATGTATTACCAAAAGTTATTATTTTGACAAGAAGAATATTGTACCCTGAATGGTTATATTAGTTATAAATATTTTTTTGGAGATGTTTCCGTGTAGAGTTGGTTAAAATGATGACCGCGTTTTAAAGTCGTTACAGTCTTCATCCTGATGGCGTTAAATAAATATTGCCGAATAGTCAGCACGCAATAAGCACTCACCACCCGCCACCCGCGTTGGTAACCGCAACGTTTATAAGTACTTGACACGCTCAGTCAACCAAATTCATGACCGCAACGTGAGCATGCTCGCGGTAACCAACGCATGACCCATCGAGCACATCGCGCGCCCCTTACACGGCAATTTTTAATAAACCAACATGTGATGTTTGTATATTCCCGAAATTGAGAGCAACGCAAGATAAAGGTACAAGTGTTATAATTTTTGTTCAAATCAGTATGAAAACAACTATAAAAAATTAATACACCATATGTTTATTTTGAGATATTTGAAGAAACCTCGTTTTTATGAAAGAATATAAAATGAGATTTTCAAACGAAAGAAGAGTAAAAAATATATGCGAAACTACAGAAGCTCATAGCGTGAGAGATAAATAGCTGAGGAAGCCAATGAGAGGCGCGTTAGACTTGCTCAGCATCTGTAAAATTTTCAACAAGTTCAACAACAAGATACTTAAAAATAATGTTATGAGCGTTGTGCTACGGAAGTTCATCAAAAACGTAATTTTGAACAAGTGTAACACTAGCAAGATATTAAAAAGTAAGCTAAAGAGCGTTGTACTGAAGAAGTATAATAGCTAATACGTGATTTTCGTCAACGTTCGACAAGACTTGAAGTTTGCTATCATGACAGCTTTGATGAGAATAAAGTTGAAAGCCATGACAGTGGCTCGATAAATACTAAGTACCAATTATGTTACTTTCAATTTCACAGCTGAGAGATCTGACAAAACGTTAAAATATTGCTGTCATTAAAGAACTGTTCTTCTTAACGATAAAAATGAACCACGGTGTCATTTCCCTTAACTTTTGATGAAGTTGTTAGTCAATCCAGAATTTCAAGGCTACCAACACTTTAAAACTAACATTCGTTCTTAGTTTTTTCCCTCCAGTTTTTACGAGTATTTTTTTTAACCTTTTAGTTAAGGAAATAAATTTACGTGTCGTGATTTTCCCCAGCTTTCAGCAAATTTTACCATGAGCTAATAATATATGAATAAGACAAGATTGCATCTTACTTTAAATAAATTGACAAAAACGTTTTTTTTCGTGATATTATATATTCTTTACCTTTTTCTTAAGGCTGCAGATCGAGACTACTACGATTCTCCACAGTCTCTGGCAATGAAAAATAATTTTTGCTTTGTATTCAATCCGTAACTCCATTCACATGAATACTCACATGGAATCCCAAAATGCCAGAGATAATTTTAAAGTTGAGAATCATTGCCCCAGACAGTAACACTAGAGTAAGTATACGGTTGATTCCGACCTAACAGCCGTAAAGCAAAATATGTGAATAAGTACAGTGAATTTGGTAAATTCAAACTGCTCGAGCATATTACAAAATTTTATTCAAAAAAGAATAATGAATACTTAGGATACGTACTGAATTCAATAAAGGTAAAAAAGTTCGAAACATTCAGACAGTGGATTGGAGTGTGGTTGTATTGTGACAGGAGTTTGAGTATTTGAGTTTGCGGGAGAGGTACGTTGTTGTTAATTTTTTTTTTATAATCGTATGCAGGACATTGTGAGATGGGCTTTTGATTTATTTTAAATGATAAAGTACTTTAGGGGTTGACTCACATGGTACATACCAAACATATAATAAGGTCACATAACTTATCAAGTTGGTGAGACCTTATAACCGAGGTGTTAAATAATTAATCAATAATCAGTAAAAATCATTTACATATTTTTTCATGCTTATATGCCCTCAGTAAGCTACAAGCAAAAGCCTAGTTTATTGGGATATGACAAATGAAAGAAACTAAACCCAGACCCAATAAAACTGAGTGTCTTCATTAAATAACTTATTTTTAATTTGTAGTTTGTCGTGTTTTTCACAACTTATGTATTCAAACAGTTACTTTTCAAGTAAACAAATTAAGCAAAAAACATTAATTATCCTCGTTTATTTATGAACAAATACTCAATGCTTCAATTATTTAAAAGATTCTTTATATTTTGTTTATAGTTAAGGCATTAACGTTGTGGAGGTTTAAAGACATTGTAATTTATTTTCATCAAACACTGTTTATTCCACTTTTTTGTGACGGTATAACCCTACCGGTTTCAAGGCGTTTCCCTCATCTTCAGGGGAGCGCAAACAAGTTTGTTTGCGCTCCCCTGAAGATGAGGGTAAATCCTTGAAACCGGTAGGGCTATACCGTCACAAAAAAGGGGAATAAACAGTGTTTGATAAAAATAAACTACAAGATTCTTTATATTCAAGTACTTATTATTTCAACTTAAAAAATACATGTCAGATAAAATAAGAATGAGATAAATTTTTATTCTAATGATACGAGGCATATCCAGAAAGTAAGTTTACGGAATTTTTGTAGGTTACAATTATTTTTATTTAAACAAAAAAATTACGTGGTTACCGTAGTACATATGTAAGCTATTTTTCGACATAGTCGCCATTCCTCTCAATGCAGGTGGTGAAGCGGGGTATCAACTTTTTGATGCCTTCCTCGAAGTAGTTTCCCGCCAACCCCTCCGTCCACTTCTCCACCTCCTCCTTTACCTCCTCGTCGGTTGAAAACCTTTTTCCACCTATGTGCAGCTTCAAGGAGATAAAGAGATAGTAATCTGAAGGTGCTAGGTCAGGAGAATGCGCAGGATGGTTCAGGACATCCCATTTAAACGAGGCGAGCAGTTTCTTCGTGGCGTTGGCCGTGTGTGGTCTGGCATTGTCGTGCAGCAGGCAGACTCCCTTTGTCAGCATGTCTCTCCTCTTGTTCTGAATCGCCCTCCGTAATTTTTTTAGGGTCTCACAGTATCTTGCAGAGTTGATGGTCTCCCCTTGAGGCATATATTCAATTAAAATTATGCCTTGACAGTCCCAAAACACGGATGCCATGATTTTCTTGGCTGAAATTGTGGTTTTGAACTTTTTGGCGGAGGGTGAAGAGGTGTGACGCCACTGTTGAGACTGCCTTTTGGTTTCAGGCGTGTAGTGTGCAACCCAAGTTTCATCTCCAGTAACGATGGAGCGGAGAAATTCTTCTCCATGGAGTTTGCAGCGCCTCAAAAACTCTTGCCCGGCATTATTTATTTCGCACTTGGCGGGAGATTGGATTGACATTTTGCACGAAACGTGTTGTCGCGTCGACACTTCTTAACGTACTGACCTCGAACCGGTCTCGTTGCGGAGGGGAAGGGTCAGGCTACACGGAAGTGTAGCCAACATGTCGAAAATAAAATCCATCCGGTCGTGAGACCCTCAGTACACTTACTTTCTGGATACGCCTAGTACATCATTTTATCTATTAAATAGAGAAGCATAATGATGTTTATGAATTTTAGTTTCTATTAATATTTATTAGCGTCACATCGTAGCGTTTAGCGAAAATTTGTAAAATCCTATTTGCGAGAGTTTATTTTTGATATTTTTCCGTAAATATGAATAAATGTCATTAAAAGTATACAAAGCGATGTTAATAATTATTTTTTAAATAATATACAACCAAATATGTACGTATACTTTCTTAATTATGTTGAGACATAATAGTTTAAAAACAATTACATTTATTATCCGAATTACCGTAGTTTTATTTCTCATAAATATAAATGATATATTAAATGTAGGTAAATTTTTTTTGTCGGTGTAATTAAAAGTTCATGTTTCTGATTATAAAAAAAATTATTACTAATTTTCGGCACAAAACGAGATGCAAACACCCAGAGATTTAAAAAATGTAAAGATTTCGAATTTTTATATCGTTTTGACCGATTTTTTTGGCATCCGGATTTGTCAACGTTCACTGTTAAAATAATTTTACACCGGCAACCTCATTTGGTACAAGAAGTAAGATTTATGTCCGTGTCTGGTGAAATATCCAAGGTAAATGGTGAGAGTTGTATTTCAGTCCTTTCTCTGCGAGCTGGAATATGTTCTTTTTCCATATTCATACACGATGTACGAGATAAGCCCGTGAGATGGGTCTATCATACGAGCAGATATTAGTATACTCCAGTTTATATATATTTTTCCCTTTTGTCTCCATTTTGTGAATATAGGTAAAGTGGTGTCAAAGTGATCTTATTTTGTAATTAAAAATTTCATATATTTATCCTGAATACTGAAACATTCACATGAAACATTAACGCTTTGCATTCACATCCTTACAAATAATTGAATTCACAGTCACTCGTATAATATACATAATTCTCGTTTTCGAAATATGATGCCACAGAAATATTTTCATGGGTGATCAAATCACATTCACATTTTAAAATAGAGAAGTAAATATCCACAATTAACACTTTATATCCCGATCCCGTGTTTGAACGTGATGAGTTAGATTTACGTTGAGTCCTGGTCCCGTGTTATCACGTGATCGATACGTCTTCTAAACAAACATATTACATACAACTAGGATATATTTTTGAAAAAATTCAGCCCTTAAACGATAGTCTTCTGATTTCCAACGTGGACAATAATACCCTAGATGGCCCAGATAGTGAAAATATGCATGAGTAAATTTATGATGGAAATTTAGACGTCGTGTCATCAATGTGGGGTGAAGTGTCAGATCTAAAAGATTTTGTCATATAAGTCTGGAGATCAACTATAGTCGCTGGATACAAATAAAATAAATAATATGTAAAATACTCTAACCAGGTTGCCAAAGAGCATGTCTAAACATGTGTTGAAAGTTGGTAACACGCCTGTCTTCCGATCCCGATGTAGCTGGTTCGATTTCTACTGAAAACCTGTTTAAAAAAAATCTGTCTGATTTCACTTAGATAAGAGTTATACATGATTCGTTCAGGCACTGCTATAGCTGCCAGACGTAATTTATTCAATATAAGTGGGTTCGAGTCCCGAGATAGAGGGTTCATGAGGAGAGTTTGCTTTCTGAATGGCGCTATATAAAATAGTCCATTGAATTGAAAAACATCCTCGTAAATACTAAAATCTCAACACACAATTTTTGTCAATTTATAAACACAAATATTTTTTTCTAGTCATTTGCCATTTTTGACATATCCAAACTGGTGATTCGGACATATTGAAAGTGTGGCTGGGAGACAACAATATCTTCAGCCCTATTAATCGTGCCTTCGGGTTAAGTGTAAGGTGTTACATCACTAGTAACGTGTTACGTTATTAGTAACGGGTCACATCACTAGTCGACACGGAAGCCATGTTGTCTCCTGTCTCTGATCTTTGTCATAACCGTCGTGAGTCTAAAATAAATCTTGAGTAATCTGAAAAACCAACAATTATAAATGATAATGAATTATAAATATCGTGCTTGCTACTGGAGTAAGCAATGAATTCGCAGTTCATATCCT
This sequence comes from Odontocerum albicorne, assembly GCA_949825065.1. Lineage (NCBI taxonomy): Eukaryota > Metazoa > Arthropoda > Insecta > Trichoptera > Odontoceridae > Odontocerum > Odontocerum albicorne. The sequence continues at coordinate 33,382 of CATKWJ010000822.1, forward strand.
ACTTGTTAGCAATACTAATACGTGAACAGTCAACAACACTCACACAAGTACCAAGACTAGCTTGTTAAATTGGTATTAGACGAAATATTTTACCAGATGAGGACCTTTTTTTTTCTTTTTTTATTCACTACGATCCAGCGTTTTATCTATGGGCAATGGATATTCTAAGGTGATATTTTTATTGACTACGATCAAGCGTCTTACCTATGGGCCACGGAGATTCAAGGGGGATATTTTTATTGATTACGATCAAGCGTCTTATCCATGGGCCACGGAGATTCTAAGGTGATATTTTTATTGACTACGATCAAGCGTCTTACCTATGGGCCACGGAGATTCTAAGGTGATATTTTTATTGACTACGATCAAGCGTCTTATCCATGGGCCACGGAGATTCCAAGGTGATATTTTTATTGACTACGATCAAGCGTCTTATCCATGGGCCACGAAAATTCTAAGGTGATATTTTTATTGACTACGATCAAGCGTCTTACTTATGGGCCACGGAGATTCTAAGGTGATATTTTTATTGACTACGATCAAGCATCTTATCCATGGGCCACGAAAATTCTAAGGTGATATTTTTATTGACTACGATCAAGCGTCTTACCTATGGGTCACGGAGATTCAAGGGTGATATTTATATTGATTACGATCAAGCGTCTTATCTATGGGCCACGGACATTCTAAGGTGATATTTTTATTGACTACGATCAAGCATCTTACCTTTGGGCCACGGAGATTCAAGGGTGATACTTATATTGACTACGATCAAGCGTTTTATCTATGGGCCACAGAGATTTTAAGGTGATATTTCATTGCAAAATATATTTGTTCGAGTTTTTTCATAAGTTGAAAATTTTCTACACTGAATAAAAAGTCAAGAAAGTTGTGACGATTTTTCATCGGCAGGAAATTTAAATCATTAAAATTTATGGAAAATTTGTAGGCCTAAGAGGAAATATTACGTTTTTATGGATAACCAAAAAAGACGCTCATAAATTTTGGTTCGAAGATGAAATATGCTCCATTCCCATTTGCGCCTCTTCTTCGTTACATTGTAAGAATTGATTTGCGCCTCTTCTTCGTTACATTGTAAGAATTGATTTTCATTTTAAAACAAACCATTCTAAATTGGACGCATATATTCAAAAAGAACCCAACCCACACAAATTTTTTTTTTTTGGTTTATTTGAAACATTGAAATAACGTAGGCTAAGTCTTTAATGTGGTAACCTTTGAATGTAATCGAATGTATGATTCTAGCAAATACTCGTATAAGAGCGTGACCGGGAAGTAAAATTGTTTTCGGGTCAATTAATCGAGTCTTTAAATTAAGAACCGTTCGATGAAGCACGCAATTCGCGGTTTATTAAGGCATATATGATGGAAATACTACCCCGCAGGTGTAGAAGCAACAACACACGCACTTAAATGTATCAAATCTCCTTTACCATTCTCAAACACAATGATTTTCGACATTTTAATATTTATTTATTTTTATTATTTTGTGTACATGGTTATACATGGAACACCTGGTAGGAATATTGCTGTAATGGGTTTTCCAACCGACCAGCTCATCTTGGACCCACAACATTATTTTTATGTATGACAGATTTTGGCAAAAAATATTCATATAAATTCGAGTAAAAAAATAAATAAATGACCAATCTCTGAACGATAATATCAGAAGTAGATGGAAAAAGAAAAAGGAAAAATGGGTTAAAATATATTCTGGGTAATGTAATACATTTTTCGATTTTCCCTTAAATGTAAATATGAATTAACGAATATTTTACTTAACGCTTTGCAAACATTCTTTTAACCATAATTATTGAATCATATTCAATTTTCGACCTTTCACCATATCGTCTGCATATCGTTAACTATTCACAATCAAAATTGACATTCACAAGTTTCATTTCACTCTTCGTTTAAATACGAATTAATAAAAATATTGAACATCCATGGAGACATAACGCATCCTTGTTTGACACCTTTATTTATAAAAAAAAATATTCAGTGATCTGTTCACTAACTTAGGATGAAATATATTCTGGGTAATGTAATACTTTTTCTATGTTAAACGCATATATGAATTATCTTATCTTTCTTGTTCCAAACACTCGTTCAACAATCATTATTAAACCATATTAATTTTCCGAACTTTTCACTATATCGTCTGCATATCGCAAACGTGTTCCATTTCATTTATATCATATACGTATCAAAATAAATATTGAACGGCCAAGGAGATATCACGCATCCTTGCTTAATACCTTTATTTATAAAAAAAACTATTCAGTCATATGTTTACTAGCTCAGACATTTCTTCCAATATTATATCGAAACTTCTAAAACATTGTTTCTACTCCAGTAAGTTATAAAAGTATATAAATGTACACCTCTCAAACATTACTCGTAAAATACCAACTCGTTCACAATTTAAATTAAAGAGAAAAGAAAACTGCAGCAATTCAAGTAATATAAATCTCTTAACATAACAAATGCGGAAAAGCAGTGCAAAGCAGAATTGATACGGGAAGAGTTATTGCCGGCCGGTTTTGACAGTAGCTTGATAAGGCGTTATTTATTTACCTTATTGTTGGCTCGTTGTGGAAACTTTGCTAGTACTTCCAGATAAAAAATTATATTCCAGATTTAAAAAAAAATACAATGCCAATTTTTCTTCTGCTCTGGTTTGTACCTATTCCTAATTAATGTTGTAGTTCTATTTTTATCCACCGCACTTCTTAGTCATTCGATGGAAGACAAGTTTTTGTATACCATGATGACATAGTCTCTCTTTATGAATAATTTTGGTCTCTCTATTTTGGAGAGGAGTAGAGCTTTGAGGTTAATTTCAAGGCAGGACTTTGTCGTTGTTAGCTCTATGGTGTGATATGGCCTTCCTAGAAGTATTTTTGGGAAATCATATAAAAATAATTATCATGTTGAACACTACACTGTACTATGTCTAAAGTCTTATGTTTTACTATCACATATCGGAAGATCTACAAATGTCTCTTTGTAGTTCTTCTCTTGGTAAGTTTTTTGTGGTTTTACTATCAAATCATCTATTCTCATAAACATATGCAGAGGCGGGAGGCTCCAATGGCCGCAGCCAACATTCTATTCTCACACACTTTTTTGCTTTCTTTTTAAACTGTCAATAATAGTGGGTTCGAATCTCGAGTGACAGAGCCTTTGATGGAAGTTTGCTCTCTAAACGGCGCTATAAAATTTGTCATTTTATTGTAATAAATAATAATTAAAGAATATTATTGGGTGTTTACATAAGTTGTGTCCGTTTTTTTCCAATTTAAAAATGATCACCAAAAGTAAAACAAAATGGTTAAGGTTATACGTCATTCGAAAGAAAAATTTTTGCTCTACAAGATATTGTGTTTGCTTTTAAGTTACATATATTATTTTATTTGATTACAAGTCTTCAAAATGTAATGTCAAGTAGACGAAAGTGAACATTTTCGACACCTCCTTCTATTCGCATTCAATCGAGGTAATAAAGATGACAAAGCTGTTCGCGATATTTGCGAAGTGTACTGTGAAGATGCAATGAATAAAAGGACAGCTCGTTGATGGTTTTTGCGTTTCAAAGAGGGTAATTTCGACCTGAAAGACATGGAGCGTTCCGGACGACCAGTGGACTTCGATGAGGACCGATTAAACCATAATATTCATGAAGATCCCCTTCAAACCACAGTCGAATCGGCTGAGCAGATGAATTGTAGTTACATGACTTTATATCACCCAAACATTATTTTTCATATAAAGTGAGATATCACCAATCAAAAAGAAAGGAAGGGATAGTGAAGAGGGAAGAAAAGGAAAAATCAGGAATGAAACACGTTATTTTACTGACTAAAAATGAAGAAGAATTTTTTCAGTCGCTTCTTAAAGCATAAGGACGGAGCGAGTCTTATATTGGCTTGTAACTGATTCCAGAGTCTCACTGCATGGACAGTAAAGGACGACGTAAAAAAAGAGGAGCGGTGAACTGGAAAAGCCAATAAACAATCTTTGTTTGAGCGTAGCGCTAATCCATGATTGGAGCGCTAATCCATGATTGGAAAGACGATAAAATTTTTCGGCGAGATAAGAGGGACAGCGGGACAGTTCAGGATATTGTACAATAGAGACAGTATGTAAATTTGCCGTCTACGAGTATTTCTAGCATCTAACCAGTTCAATGCCTCCTGTTATGAAATTATATGATCCTACTTTCGTAGGTTAAAAATGAATCTTGGACACACATCCTGAAGACGCTGTCATTTGTCCAGCTGTTCCTCTGTAACACCCAAGTAACAGACGTCCGTATAGTCCTGAATCGGAAAGAGCAGAGATTCTACGAGTAAAATTTTGGTTTTAGTAGGCAGGAATCTTTGCAACACTTTAAGGGAATATAGGATGTGAAGAAAATATATTTCTCATATGAAAATAAAAATAAACAAGATTTATGGTTTTGAGAATTTGAAAAGTAAATAACGATTCCACCCGTAATTAGTCAAGTGCGATAAAAAGGGTGAACGTGTAGGAAGGAATGGGTTAAACTGAAACAGATGCGTGGATATAATTGGGCGGTATAGAAAGATGTGTGGGAAGAGGTTGATTAAATCATTTGGAATAAGTAATTAAAGAACATATTATGCTTTATAAATCTTGTATTATGAGTATTAACTGTTAAATTATAAGTGGTGTTTCTCTGAGAAATAATTTTGTTTCTAATTTTGTACGAGTTTGTTTGCGTTTCTAATTTTGTACGAGTAATGTATGTAAATATTAAGTTTAAAAAACCTTGAAACTCTAATAAGCTTCCAAAACCATATATGATGTTGTTATACCATATAACACAATTTTTTTAATTATGTGAGATTGTAACACGTGTTTTGCATACCGTCGTTGTTCTTTTACATATCGACGTTGTTTTGTTGTTTTGCGTATCGTCGTTTTTGTTTTGCATATCGTCGTTGTTGTTTTGCATATCGTCGTTATTGTTTTGCCTCGTTATCTAGGATCTCCTTGTTATTCCATATGTACGAGGTTTGATAAAAAATTACGAGAATTTTAATTTTTATCAAAAAGTATTCATTTAATCATTAAAGTTAATACTGTCATCTTGAAAAAGTAGTCTCCAAAGGATTAAATACACTTTTGTTATTATTTTTTTCAATCCACAAAACATTTATGGAACGCACTTTTTGGGATAGCCTTTAGTTCACCCAGCAATCTCCTCTATAGTTGCAAAATATTGTTCTTTCAAAGTCCTCTGCATCTTCGGGAACAGGAAAAAGTCGCAAAGAGCCTGGAGCTATAGCTGGTGAATATGGTGGCTGCGGCATCACGACGGTGTTAGTTTTGCCCAAAAATTCACGAATTAGTAGTGAAGTGTGATCCGGTACATCGTCGTGGTATGACATCCAGGAGTTGTTTGCCTACAATTCTTATAATAGTCTTCGGATTGTAAAACCTCAAAAAAAAAAATCTTCCCTCAGTCATTCTCAAACTGAAAAATTGCAAACGTGCCAAAATGCATTGTAAATACTTACCTGTCCAACACAAACTGCTCATCTATATTATACGGCTAAAAATTATAATGTTCATCACAAACAGTGTCACCAACGTGAGGAAAAAAGATATACTCAATAAAAAAACAAATAAAATAACTCGCTAAATAAAAAAATCTTATTATTTTTTTATCAACACTCGTACGTACTATTACAAAGTTTCCCTGTCGGCGTATGCAGAAAGTAGAGAACATCACACTTGTATATCGCTATACATATCTTTCGCCTTTTCT
>CATKWJ010000823.1:0-19623 GCA_949825065.1 Odontocerum albicorne
AATGCCGAGAAAGTTGCGTTGGCGTCGGTTTTTAGGGGCTGATTCTCGAGGGAAGAGGCTTCAGTTCACACTGACTGAAAAAAAATGTGTGAGAAAAGGGCTTAATTTTACACTTCCTTGAAAAAAATGCTAGAAAAGAGACTTAAGTTCATACTGGTTTAGAAACCAATGAGAGAAAAATGTGTCAGTTCACAGGGATTCGGGAAATTATTGTGAGGAATAGTAGGTGTGCAGTTAGACTTAACTTATGTCGCAAAAAGCATGAATTTATATTATATAGAGTATTCTCAATACGATGATATATTTATCTTTTATTTTGATAGAAAATAGAGCGCTAATGATTGTTCAAAATGGTGAAGGATATGGTATAAACTTTCTAAATTATTTCTTCGTCTTTTTCAATACATATTTTTATTAAAAAAGGGGATTTAAGTTATGTTCCAAATAAAACTTGACTAATTATTTTTAAAACACAAATATTTACATTAAACGAGTTTTAATTTGGTAACCATAAAAACGAATGAGCGAAATCTTTATAATCATTTCAGTATCAAATATTAACAGATTATCTTAAATCTTATTTGGCGTAAAATACTCAACACGTACTCGTATGTAATATATGTACACTAATTTTGTTTTAATTTTTATATTTAACACAGCACAACTTAGTAAATATATTGTCACGTGGTAATCTACTCCGACCATCATCAAAATGTTAAAGAGGTCTAATGGAAAAAAAACGGACAATAACCATTTTTTTAAATGTACCAACGGAAATCGAACCTGCAATCTCCGAATCGTAAGACAGGTGTCTTATCAACTAGGTCAAGGAGGTCGTTTATATATTGGATTGTACTTCACTTGCAAAATAGGTTAATACTATTAATATAAAATGGTTTACAAAGTTCGGAAAGATTTTTGGTATCATGCATTTGATAAAATATTTGGTTTTTATCTTCGATAAAACTCCATAGATTATATTATTAGGAGGTCGTTTATATATTGGATTGTACTTCACTTGCAAAATAGGTTAATAATATTAATATAAAATTGTTTACAAAGTTCGGAAAGATTTTTGGTATCATGCATTTGATAAAATATTTGGTTTTCATCTTCGATAAAACTCCATAGATTATATTATTATTTGTAGTTAAGGCACTAACATTTGAAAAAAAAAAACAAATAACAAACTCAATAGATTGTTGATGATTCTTATTTAAAATTTAAATATTGTACCGTTTCACTCGTATTTGTATATACGTTTAACCGTAAAAACAGTTAAATCATCGTAAACATTAATGCTATCCAGTCATAAAATAAGTTTAACATTATTTATCTAAACCAGGAAAATGCCCATAAAATTTAATACGCGTTAACGTAGTCGGTAATTAACGTTTGGTAGCGGAGCAGAAGTGAATAATTATGTTTTTGGAATAATTCTGCGCAGAAAGAAATAAACGCGACACAGGTGAGGGTGGAATCTCTCCTTAATCACCGTTACAAGAAGAAGATTCTGGAGACATTTTGTGAAATTAATTTTCGCTTCCATCATTGTTAAGGGGTATTTTTTATAAAATATTTTTTTATTAATATATTCAAGAAAAATCTTTTATGGTGGCTTGTGGTTGGAATAATATTCAATTTAAAACAATTTTTAAGTAATTTTCGTTTTCATTTATCTGGTACTTATGAAGTATGTAATATATATTTAAATTTTCGCAGAAATTCAACATTGAATTTAGACTATTCGGGTTGTTAAAAAGGTTTATTAGTTTTTATGGTTGTTCGCGTATATTCGCGCAGATGCGTTGAAGAGTGTGACTAGGACGCAATATTGGCAGACAAGATTATATCAGCTCTCGTTAACTTCGAGCTAACAGCCACTGGTTTGACATGTAACTGGCGGTACGCAATTCGTCGTTATGGTATTATTACTGTAGTAGATAACGGTTGTAATATGCAACAAAAGACGACGAAACTTTAATCAGATGATATAGGTTTTCAGAACGACACAACCGTTGAAAAAAGCTAATGAGCTTTCTCATTAGCTTTTTTCAACGGCAACAAGCTAATGAGTCTCCTTATAATAGGTTGATTGAAAGATAAACGTTTTAATTTAGAAGATTATTTAATTTAATATTTTGAAGTCGGTAAAAACCTTTTATAACACACAATGATTAAACATTGCTTGTATTATTACTTACGTTACCAAAAATCTCTCTGCCAGGTAGCGTTACGAATTAAACATAAAATAAAGGACAATGGTAAATTTCTATGAATTTTGTACCAAGAATATGATGAAAAATATTTAATGTCTTGACAACTTATCATAATAATAAAATAAAATACACCTGCGACATTGAGTTAACATAACATAAGAAAGTATACGAAGAAAGTCATCACTGTGGAGTAAAATGTCGTGTTTAAAATGTATGATCTATTAGCATTTATATTGAAATAATTTAGGCGGTCGCGGTCGTTACAATTGAATATGGATACGGGAAACATTTTTGAGCAGAATAAATCGAATTCGGTCGGGAAGCGAACAGCGAACAAAATTACCTAAACCCAAGGCAGCAGCCACTGTAAATGGTTCCGAGGTTTTGATGATGTCCCTGTTAATCTAATTGTCCTACCTTTTTATTATAATTCGATTATCTTGATATCTCTCAGAACATTAATGAGTGAAATGCCCAGTTTAATTGAGGATTTATTAGTCTACTATTTTAAATACACTCGCATACTATATAATGCGTGACCTATAAAATAATAAAGGATTTAGTTATTTGATCAAAAATGCTTGGTATGTGTATGTGATGGTATAAATGTTAAATAAAACGTGTTAATAAAAAAAACTTATTTGAAGTAACACCATAAAAGCCCTAGAAAGATTATTTTTCTATTTTCAATATTAACGTAAAGTTTATTTGTTAACATAAGTACAAAATGTGACAAAAGATTTCAGAAAATTATATTTGTTTATCGATAAAAGGGTTAAAATAAACGAAAGTTTAAAGGGAATTCTTGTACGAGTTACATGGATAGAAAAATGTTTTAAAAAATCGCATGTGTCGCCCTATCAATAAGTTAGGAACGTTAAGGTTAAACCCTTTATGACAAGGGGCACTTGAAAATTGAGGCATATTTTAGAAAGCCATGATTATTTAATAAGAGTTTTTATGGTCTCTCTAACAACCGTCCTTTTTCATGCAGGTTTAATTCAACCCCTTCCACTGCGCTTTATCTTTCTTTCGCCTACAATGGTTTTGAAAAAAAAATTGGAAAAAGTGCCTTTAAAATAAACATATTTTAAAATTATAAATAATAATAATAATGGAGACTTTAAAGGCAAACTTCTTTTATGTTAATAATTTAACCTGTTCAAACTTTTTTTGTAAACTATTACACCTAACCGATTGGATTTTTTATTAATAACCATCAGAAAAAGAACTACAAAAAATAGATGTCTCATAATAACTAATATACTCGTATTTATGACACTTCTTAAATCAATGCGGAATCGGTATCTAGAATTCATACTCATATGTTCACAATTTTTATAATTTCAAAAGATTTTTCAGAATTCGATTTAACATATTTATTTGGCCCAAACTGCGTTATTCTGTTTCTCTGAAATCCTTTCCTCGATTCATTTGCCCCAAATCATGTTTTTATTAAATCCTATTCTTTAAAAAACGATATTTTTTTAGCAGCCTTTCATCGCTCGTTCTTTTAACATAGCCAAATCCTATCAATTCTCCTTTCTACAACTTTCACACAACTTTTTCTTTCAATTCGATTAGTTTTTCTTATGTTATTATTCTATTTTATTCTATTCTTCAAATATAGCAATCAAACAAAAGGAACCCTTACATACAATCTTGAACAAAGAAGTTCAGAATGTGTCAGCGATTATACATTTTTTAACATTTGATTGCGAAACATTATTTGGTGAAAAGCATTATTTATTGAGTTTATTTAAATTTGGATCCACTCTAAAGCTTTGTTTTTTCAAGTTTTTGTGAGAAATTTGTTCGAGTAAATACGGGATTAGTTGTTTTTGATGAAAAATAATATTCAAGATTTTTCATTTTAAAACAAAATTTTAGTCCGCAAACAGATGAATACTCGTACAAAGGTTCAAGGCTTGTTTCTTGCTCTCAATTCGTATTGAAAAGAAAACGAAGACCTTTTCATGTTGCATTCAGATAAGTTGCTTTTCAGTAAATATTTTTATGTTCATTTGGAAAAGCGAATCTTTTGGTTTAATAAAAAAAGGAATTTAAATAAGGAATTTCAGTGATTTTCACTAAAACACGTTTTCAATGAAAAGAGTTTTGAATTTCAGTGTTTTTTTTTATTTTTTTATTTATTAAACAAGTAAATTATTATACAAACATTTGTTGAGGCTATACCTATGTACAAATTTATTACTTAACTAATCTTAATTATATGTTATAATTTATGAACTTATTTAATCTTATTTTCCTACATATCATTTTATTTTATTTATTCAATCTTAATATATGAGATCTTAGAAATAATTAACACCTACATACTACTTATAACTAGATAACAATTTTTACACTAATTATTCAGCAAAAACAAGTCCACTCGTTCAGGCTACTTGTATTCCATCACATTCACTCAGACCTTGGTCGTCCCAGCTAATACTGAAGGTGGACTAGTCAGGCAACAGATAATGCTTCGGGAGCTTGTGCTTATAACGGAAGGGTAGGTCGGATTTACTCTCGTAAGCCCCCAGGGCAGCGACTAAGGGATTTCTGTGATTTTGTTGGCTTTTATAGAACTTCACGGTCCAAGCGAGGATGTGGTGTTGTAGGGTTTCTTCTCGCTGTTCAGCGTGAAGTCGGGTAAGATTTGTTCTGGGATGGGTGTTAAAAGATATCTTGAATGCCTTGTTCTGCACTCTCTGGAGTTTCAGGTGATCCGTGTTGCTCACACTACCCCAAACGGGTGCAGCATAGGTCAAGATAGGACGAATAAGGGTTTTATAGAGGAGGAGCTTATTTTTGGGTGAAAGGAAGCTGCGTCGATGAAATATCGAACTGATAGCCCCTATGCCCTTGTGACCCTTCTGTCTGATGGTATTCAAATGGGTTTTCCACGTCAGTCGCCGGTCAAGGTGCAGGCCGAGGTATTTAACCACGTCCTGCCACTCAACCAGGCAACCACCGATGAATAAGGGCATCGATGGCACTCTTTCCTTGATTTTTCGGGAGAACATGATGGCCTCAGTTTTGGCGTCATTGATTTTGAGCCTCCAGTCCTGGTAGTATTTCTCAAGGATCTCAAGAGCAATCTGAAGACGGCGACCAGCTCGATCCACCTTGAGTGACGATGCGTAGCATGCCGCATCGTCAGCAAAGAGTGCGAGTTTACAGTTTGGGGGAGTAGGAATGTCGTGTGTGTAAATGTTAAATAGACATGGTCCAAGTATACTGCCTTGGGGGACACCCATAGGGATGGGCCTGGCGGATGACGTAGAATGATGAGTGGTGACTGTGAAACTTCTATTGGAAAGGTAGGATTGAAGTAGTTTCACGAGATAGAGTGGAGTGCCAGTGAGGAGAAGTTTGTGAAGAAGGCCATCATGCCAGACAGTATCAAAAGCCTTCTCAAGGTCCAGCAGTACCATGCCAGTACTTCTGTTCCTATTGAAGCCCATCGACACGTCTTCCACGACACGGGTAAGTTGCTGGACCGTGTTGTGTCTTGTTCTAAATCCAAATTGCTCATGAGGGAATGTATTATTGGATTCGTGATGGAACACTAGCCTTGAGGCAACCACTCTCTCAAGGATCTTGCCAAGACCTGGAAGAAGGCTGATGGGCCTGTAGCTAGTTGGATTTTCGGTAGGTTTATTTGGCTTGTGGATAGGAACAATGTTGGCTACTTTCCAAATACTCGGAAAATACCCATTAAGGAGTGAGGCATTTATTATTTTAGTAAGAAAAATCCTCGCTTTGAGTGGTAACTGTTTAAGAAGGCTATTGTGTATATTGTCGGGACCGGGTGCTTTTCGTGTTTTAAGTCTGTCAAGGATACGACCAATTTCGGACGGGGTGCAAAGTTGCACCTCGTTTTGGTTGGTCGGGGAGTAAGCAAAGCTGGTGAGAGTGTCCTCGACAGCTTTATTGACATCAACATTTCCAAGGTCGGAAGTGATTGAGTACGTATTCTCATAAGCGTCCGCCAAGGCATTAGCCTTGTCACTGCCAGAAACAGCCAACCCTGAGGCTGTGCGCAGAGGTGGTATGCTTTGAGACGAGCACTTGATACCCTTGACGACTCGCCAGAGAGTACCGTTACCCGGTTCTAGAGCTGCCAATTTTCTCTGCCATAGCTGGTTTTTAAGTAGGCGGATTTCTTTTTTGATTTCATCTTGGAGGACGTTTAGAAGTGTTTTGTCACGTTTGTCTAGTGTACGTCTGTAGGTCTGTCTTTGTTTGTTTTTTAGAGATATAAGGAGTTTGATATGAGGAGTAAGAGTTATTTTGTATGGAGTGACAATTTTGAGGGGAACATTTTCATCACGGGCATTATGGATGAAGGTGGAGATGGTATCTATCGCGGTATCAATGTCCTGTGGGCTCACCAGAGTTTCTGGTGATAGGCAGAGCTGGTTGTGGAGGTAGGCTTTGTAACCCTTCCAGTCAGCATTGGCGTAGTCGTACTGCTCCCTGAGGCTAGCAATCGGCCTCACTCCCAATGTGAAGTAGACTGGGAGGTGGTCTGACGAGAGAGCTTCTAGAGCAGTCAAGCCAGAGATGTTAGGGTAGTTTTTGACTACGGCAATGTCCAGTGTAGAAGGGCTACGGGGGTTGGTGAAACAGGTATGTTGATTTGGATAGAGTATTTGACAGTTGTGGTTTTCCATATAATTGTACAGCGTCGTTCCGTTCGGGTTAGCTCTCAAGCAGTTCCAGTAACGGTGCTTGGCATTGAAGTCCCCGGCCATGATGACCTTGGGCCCCAAGGCCAGCACTGCCTCGATGTCCTTTTCCAGAAGTGAACGATAGCCGGTACAATATGCTGCCACAATTGTGACTGTCTCCCTGTCAACCTTGAGGCTGATGGCAGTAGCCTCCAAGTTTGTCAGGGCGGGCGTGAGGAGTTGGGTATGATGGATAGTGTCTCGGATGAGGATCGCGGTGCCTCCACCTCTACCGGAAACGCGATCCGATCTATAGATGGTGAAGCCACCGGTGCCTCTCACACGAGATACAGGTTTTAACCAAGTTTCCGTTATAAGCACAATATCTATACCTGAATTGTTCACCAACAGCATCAGCTCCTCGATCTTCTGCTGCATGCTGTAAGCATTCCAGCAGAGCACTTTCATTCCAGAGAAACTCGTCATCACGCTTATCCTACGAGCTGCTCAATGATCTCGAGGTAGATCATAGTCTTCTCGAGCTTAGTGGTGCAAGAAGCGAGCCTGCTCCGGGCTCCGATGACAAGGCGCATGATGGCGAGTAACTCGCTCTCTCCGTTTGTGAACGTGTTAATCGGGGGCGGGGGCAGGGGCTGAGCACGAGGAGGGTGGAGTGTTTGAGTAGAAAGGGGGGCTATAGGAGAGGCTGGTAGGTGAGGTGGTGAGGCTGGAGTACCGCTGGCTACCTGGCTCCACGAGCGATGGTCCATCCGGGGAGCCGGTACGCTGCGTCTCTTATGTAGGCTGGATATGTATTGTTGGCGGCGGGGGCAACCACCATAGTTGGCCGGATGAGCACCCTCGCAGTTACAGCAGGCCGCAGGGGTGTCCCGCTCTTTCTTGGGGCAGTCGGTAGTGGCATGCGCCATCAAGCACTTCACGCATCGGACTGTGTGGTTACAGTTCGCCGATGCGTGGCCAAAGTTTTGACAGCGGTAGCACTGGGTGCCTACCCTGCCACCGTTCTTGTATTTCTCCAGGCGGACGCGACAGTAGTTAATCACTGTCACTTCCGTCCGAAGAGCCTCAATGTTTGTGGCATTTGGGAAGAGTACCGTATAGAGCGGGGCACCCTTGGTCTTCATCCTGAAAACTCGGAGAGGCTTGTACCCTTGGGCGGCCAGATCAGCCGCGATGTCCTCTACCGGGAGCTCTGGGAGGCCCCTGATGACGGATCGCTTGCTGCGCTCCACCTCCGCGGTGAACGTGTGGAAGGGTGCCTGGGTCTCTCTCAGGCCAGCCACGAGAGTTTTGTGGTCCTCCAACGTTGAGCAGTTGACAGCTGCACGGTCTCTGCCTCTGTAGGAGAGCGTGATGCCCGCCTTTGTAAAAGATTTGGCCAGATTTATTATCTGGCCATGTGTTTTGTCCCCTAAGGTAATAATTACCGGTGGGATCTTCGAGGTAATCCTCTTTACTGGCGCTCGGAAGCCAGGTGTTCCAGGGGCGTCTCCGACCTCCGGAAGTGCCTCGAATCGGTTTTGGTTCGGTAGCGGTTGAGCCGGGACTGGAGTTGATTGTTTAGCTCCATTGCGTGGAGTGATCCACGCACTGGAGTTGCTGGTGCTGGTGTTTGCAGCTACACCAGGACAGGAGAGGGCGGAATTCTTCCTCATGGGGGTGGCACGTGACTTGGCGTCCATGATGCGGCTCGAGTTTGTTCCCGAGGATTTCGGGACTTTTGTTCTTAGAACCACCATGTGTGTTAACAGTTAAAAGTTAAGCACTAAAATTAACATTTCAAACGACATTTTAAATAATAATATAATAGAAAGAGTCCTCGTAAATAATTTCAGAACGGAATTTTAAATAATATAATAGAAAAAGTACTCGTAATTAGAATGAACGTTATACAATAAAATGAGATAGGGCGGTAACGTACTGGTGTATGGACCTCGGCAACATATGTTGAAGGGACAATATATATGAGAGCCACAGGGTCCGGATACGAGTCGGCACGGTCAATTCCCAGAAATTTGGGCACTATCCTGACTGGCCCAAAACACTTCACTTCACAACGAGAATATATCGGCTTCAATTCTAAGTATTACTATTCAATTTTAAGTATTACATTTTTACTTCAAAACTCAAAAAAAAAATATTAACCATTTCAAATATTATCTTAGGTGCGTTTTTTTTTGTGAATTTATAAAATGGATCTCATAAGGGTAACTAAATAAATACGAATATAATAAATCATACAAGAGAGTTCAATTAATGAGTTTATCAATAATAGATAAAAATCCTTTTATTCACTAGAATGTTGCCATCAGCAATGCGCCAATGGGAATTTTAAGGATTCAAATATGAAGAATGTCTAATTCAATGTAAAATAATTTGAAATAAACATGAATAAATACAATAAATTGGTAAGAATTGAAAAAGGTATAAATAAAAAAAGTTGAAAAACTAAACTCAGTTTAAAATTAGCATCAATATTTTTTTTTTTTTTTTTTTTTTTTTTTTTTTTTATTACACATGACAAGAAATATACACAATTTGAGAAAAAAACAACAGGTAATTTGATTTGGACATATAATTTTAATGGATCTGGGTTTGTTGCCTTTCATTTGTCGTATCCCCAGTAAACTAGGCTTTTGCCTGTATCTCACTGAGGATATTTAGCATGAAAAAATAAATCGATACTTCTTTCCGATTTTTGATAACACAAAAAACCCCGTTGCACGCTCTCATCAACCTGACAAACAGTGACACTTAACTTCAACTGGAAACATCTTGCGAAACTCAACTCCTCACACATTATCAATTTACATTGGCATCTTTCTTAATGAAATTAAGCATAAATATAGAGGATTTTACAAATCACCAGCAAACTAATTATTTTCTCAAAAGTCGATATTCGGGAATTGATATGCAGGAAATATTATTTATCCTTTAAATTAAAATAAAACATATCCATTTCGTTTTACCTAATTTAACAGTTGCATTTCATATTATTTCTAACTTAACAAGTTCCCTTTGATACGGAGCAGAATTTATTGATGTTGCAGATATTAATAATTAATGGGCGTTTAATTGGATATTCAGAGAAAATCAATTATGGAGTTTCATCGGGTATAAATGCGGTTAAGCGTTAAATGTGGTAATGCGGTTTAGACCGTTCAAACGCAATTATCAAGATATTCGAAAATAAGTTGTGATCTACTGTGTGCACGAGAAGATACCAAATGGGATTAACATATTAAATATATGTTATGTATACCTATATGTGTATGTATATGCGTATGCGTATATACATGTATGTATGTTTTTATGTATTTATTCTGGTATGATTCCTTAAGATACTTAAATTCGGCTGAATGTCACAATTCATACACGTATGCATCAGTCTTTATTATTGATTTTAAAATCATCAATAATTAATTTAAGAGTACACAAATTATAATAGTATTTTAAAAATGTAATCTCTTCAAAAAGTCAAATATAAGTTTATGTGTAAAATAAGTGGAATAGAGTCATTTTAAGCATATTTTTTTCTGCCCATATTAAGCTAGTGATTTCATTATTGGAAAAGGTAATTTCCTAAAGCCTACCTTAAGTTCTGCCATATTTGTGTACAATTTAAGATAAAGAAAAACCTAAATATTTTTATATAAAAAAATGTTTTATGATTTTTAAGTCCCCAAGTCATCAAACTCTTTGCAACGGTGGATTGTATTGAAAAAATTGGATGCAATTCTTTGTTTTGCTTTTTTGTTTCTCAATAAAATTTTCTATTTGATAAGACATTAAAATAGTAAAAAATTACCGTTAGTTTTTTTTGTTAATCAAACATCAAATTTAAATGAAAAAGTATTGTACAGGTCATTTTAGATCTACTTTATACGATCAATTCTCAGCTTAAGAAATCGCAAGATTTTTCTATTGACATTATATTCTATAGAATACCTAGATATTATTTGTAAATTTATTTTTGTAATCAAACCACTGCTAGAAATTTTTGTTCATTTTCTGTTGCTTTAACCTTATATTTTACTTTACTGAATCATTCCCTTGATGATCAGTTATAATTTTGTCTTGTATAACGACCAAGATGAATTCATTAAAAATATCTAAATGAATAAATGCGAAACGTCACAATTAATATATTTAAACCTTCATAATATCTCACAAAAATAGAACAAGAGTGGCTGGCGCTCTGTTATTTAAGCCCTATGTTATTATCCTGCCAATATGTATTAAAAGTGAACTTCAAATGGCAATTTCAGAGTCTGCTCTCGAAACTTTCGCCATTTCAAAGTGTGAACCCTTAGCAGCACGCTGACCGTGGCAATTACCGTTGTTGCTCTCAACGGTATTGAAAATTAATATCTTTATCATTCATGGCTTGAAATTGCTTCTCTTCAATATATTGGCTCGAGAAATATTAACGAAACTTTCAGATTATAATACGAAATTTAAAAAAAATATATATTACATTAAATTTATTTCAGAAACTGCATAATATACTCACTTGTATTTCACTTACTTTGTATAGAAGATTATTTTGCATGTGTATTGTGACATTTTTACAACCAATCAAATGGATCTTATTTTTGTGACACAATGGATAATTGTGACACAATGGATAATTGTGACACAATGGATAATTGTGACACAATGGATAATTGAACCCAAATTCTCAGGGAAAGAAATATTTTTGTCAACCATATCAGGAAGGTAATTTGTAAATCAAAGTGTTCGCTTATAAATAATAACTATTAAATCACTTGAAGTTATAGAAAAATAATCTTATTTTAAACTTCTTTCTTTTCGATAATTGTAAACAAAATATTGAAAAGTTTTGTCGGGACGTTGAGTTTGTTTCAATAATGGTCGACGCTTAGAAGGCGTTGCAGCCTACATTCTACAGTCGGCTATCATTGAAAACAACTAATATGGCAACTTTTATGGATAAAAAGAGTCGAAAAAACCTTCAAATGTATCCAACACGTTGAATCTACCAAAACTTAAAAAGTGTTAAAAATGACTTTATTCGAAAAAAGTTTTTAAATATTTCATTTAGTGTCATCATATTAAAGCATGCACAAAAATCGTTATGTAATACTATAATTGTTGTTAAATGGTGGAAAGACGTAATATTGTATCTATTGTGACGCAAAAATTACTTGGGTTAATAACCTTTTAACTATTTGAAATGATAATTTTTTTAATAATCTCACTTTTGTGTTTCATTTTCGGTTTTATCATTTCTCATTTTCTTTGTACAATTATATAAGCTTTTTAAAACCACAAATTGAGTCTAATTCACGTACCTTCTTACTTGATAAATAATAATTCATAAAATTTTAAACTGAATAAATCCTCGGATTTTTTTATAAAATTCGTATGTTGCCTCTCAACAACGAATTTACACGAAAAAAAATATCTTTTGTCCCAGTAATCGAAACTTCTGGTTAAGAACCACAGGAAAAGGCAAATTACTTTACAGTTCGCCATCGTTAGGGTTAGAAATGACATCGCACGTGTACAGGTAATCATATTCGCACATGTCTAATGCATGCGAGTATTTGCTAATACATGAACTCTTCAACTAGACTGAGAAATCCGTTTTTATGTGTATTACGAGAATCGAAGCCAAAACTACCGGGCGGATGACCAGAGTCCTACCAACTAGGTGGCAAAGATCGTCTAATTTTAATGTAAACTGAATTTCTGCTCATTGAGTCGTTGAATAAACATCGAAATATTGACAATCTGAATTTTTATTGCGTTTTTTTTAATCAAATCAGATTCATAAAATATTAAAATTTAACAAAAATGTTGGGTAAAAAAATATCCAATAAAAATATCCTTTTCGTGTCAACTCAATGCAAATATTGGTTCAAGAAATTTAACTCTCATCGCTTAATGGAGTTTTTGCACGTTGATCAACTCCCATTGTATTTATATAACCACGTCACTTTTGTAATAATATTGGAACGCCGCATTAAAGTCGCAAAATGTCAGTGTCAGAAATCTAATTTGTTTCAAAATATTTCAAGTTTTCAATAAACTTTTAAATATTTTGTGTAATGAGGGCTGAAACCCTGAAATGGAAAGCTGTCAAAGGCAAACTTCATACAACGTTGTCATAGATTGACTCTGTCGAAAAGCATTTTATAATACATTTCTGAAGTGTGTATATTGAAAAGTTTACGTCAAGCTCCTTGCGAACAATATTTCGTTTTATTATTCCGAATTCGTATAATAAAAGAATTCTGTCAGAATTGATAGTTATAAGAAATTTACAGCTTTTCTGATGATATACTATTGAGTTCGTAAATGCATATATACAGTCTATTTGACAAGAACGTGTACGGCTATATTTTTTCCTGAAAACCGTTATAAGGTAGATTCAAACGCGAACAGGTAGCAAGACCCTTACTTCAAGATGCTTTGTATAGAAAAACTCAGTTGTCGTTCGACCTTGGTTACACAAGAACATATTCCACCATGAGCGCGTACGCATCCCGTTACGGAGTCGTGTTTCTGTGTACACATCCGAAAGAACCGAAAATGTCATATGGATCCGCAGCTAAATACATGACAAAGTCGAAGACATTTGTAAGTAAGCGAGTGAAACGCTATTCCGACATAAAAAAACGTCGATGACCTACATGATCGTGGCACTGCACAGAATGCGACGAAAAAGGAGGACAGACTGATTTTACGGGCATTTGAGAACAATCTTCGCCTATCATTGCGTAGCGGATAAGCGGTTTTGCGTGAAAAAGGTATAATTGTGTCATGTGACACTATAAGAAGACGTTTACTAGCTCATGGAGGGAAATTTCGAAACACGGTGAAGAAACCACTACTGTCCGAAAAATAAGTCGACCAAATACTCACTTGGACGAAAGAAAATTTGGACCACGATTGGGACAACGTAAATTTTTGGACAAAGCTTCTTTTTGGGCACGTTCTTTAATTAATCATATCTAGTGTATCCGCACCAATAGACTCACCCAGCGGACGGTTAAACAAACGGTAAAAGCCCACGTCTGGGACTGTTTCTCAAAGCAGGGATTTGGCACTTTGCACATCTTCACGAATAATTTGAAAGCTGCCAAAATGGTTAAAATATGTCAGAGGGCTTTATTATCATCTGCCTAAAGGTGGTTTATAAGAAAAAAATTAAAATTAGCTATCGCAAGAGGACAATGACCCAAAACATTGGAGTCGTCTCTGTACTACGTGGAAACAGGAAAATGACGTTGACGTAATGGATTGGCCGTCGCAGTCACCAGATTCAAATCCCATAGAAAATGTTTGGGCGCTCATGAAGTTCAAGCTCCGAGGGAAAAATATCTGGAACGTCAAACAGTTATTTCAACAGATTCGACTTATATGGAAATCTTTGCCCCTAGATTATGCTATAACATCAGTGAAAAGTATGCCTCAGAGATGGCGGGTAATTATTACTAGGGGGGGGGGGGGGGGGGGGGGGGGGGGCAACTGGACAACTTATTAATAATAAAGCATCACGGTTTATATCATGTATGTTAGTATGTGTTTAATGCCTTATCCCAAATAGTTTTTTCGGGTTTCGCCGTACACGTTCTCGTCAGAGTGTATGTTAGGACGAACTATTCAACCAGAAGATACATCATTTCCCCACATTTCTTCTGACTTCTCCTGCATCAGTTGAAGAATCTCATATATTATCTCCTCGAATTCTACGTCCTGAGTTTTTGAATTTCTTACTTTTAATGGTGGATAATACTTCTCTATATTTATTCATCCGTTTCAAGATGTCATCATGACTTAATGAACCCATTATTCTTCGACAGCACATTTTCAGTATTCTTCGACAGCACATTTTTAAAGCTCCTAGTTTCTTTTTAGTATCCTGAGTAAGTGTCCATGCTTCAACACCATAGAGAAGTAGGGAGAATAACATATGTTGTAACGCAAAATACAAATACGAAATTCTAGATTTAAATTCTGATCGAAGAAGATATTCTACATTTCAAAAAGCAGCTTCATGTCATTTTCACCCTTACTTTGATATCTTGAGACTGGTTCCTTTGATCATTCAGTCAGCATGGCAGGTACTCGTATTTATAATACTTTTTTACTTATAGTAATTGTGGGACTCGCTCTACATTTCATTATTTATATCCACAGTTAGTCTTGTCTGTACTTTCGTTTTGCTGACCATAATAAACTTTGTATTTGATATGCATTACAAGTTGTGTTTATTATTTTCAGCACTTGCTGATTGTAAATTATCTGAAAGATCTGCGAATAAAATATTATTGATTATATGACCATTTATCACTATTCTATCATTCATTTCATCCAATACTTCCTTAAAATTGCCTCAGAAAAAACATGTATGTTTTTAAAGTAACAATATAATGTTCTCTTGTAAATCATAATAAATTTTATGAAAAAAGGTTAATTTAAATTTCTTCAAACTAAGTTATGTTTAAAAATAACCCACTTCACATTTAATTATAAAAAAATTAAGGAAAAATACAACAGCACCTTTAAAGAAAATCTACTCAAATACGAAAATTGCGAAATATCATTTCGAAAGAGATGAAAAGTAAATAATAGTTTCAAGTGCAGGAATGCAATATGTTTCGGATAAAAGCAGCCGCGGAATTTCGCGAAAAGAACAATATATTCATTGAAAGAGAGAAAAAACCACATTTAGAGTCAAAACGGGAGAGGAATTTCCCAGATTGTGATCTGGGATGGGAAATATAATATGCGTTTAGGCCTAAGGATAATCTTTTATTGGTTTCTTTGTGTAGTTTAGTATAATACCAAGTGGTCATCAAACTCATTGTTAGAGGATATTTTTATAAAGCTTCTTTTATGTGAATTTATATGGTTAGACCTTTAGGCAGCTTAGTTTTAATTTTTTGTACTACTCCGCTTCTTTCTTTTGATAGAACATACAATTTATTTATAGTAATATGTCTCATTTCACATATATCATTTTTGTTGTTATTTCAGATATTTTTTTTGTTTTGTTTTTGCGTTTGAATGCCTGCAAAAGTGTTCTATCGTCAGTTTTGTGATAATGAGAAAGTATTATATATTTTTCAGAATAAATAAAAACACCATAATCACAAAGAACGCTCGCTACGATTGCGTTTCTTTTAAAATATGGAGTCAGGAAAAATATGCTTCATGATTAAATTACGTTAAAAAATATTCCACTCTTTATAAGTCTACAAAAAGATCACCAATTAAGTGAAACATATTTTTTAATAAATTTTTAATTAAATTACATTTTAACAATACGTTTATATTATACGCATATTATTATGATTCCATTTTCCTTTTCTCCAATTTGCTAAGAGTAAAAACGAAGTTAAATAAATACAAAATATTATTTTCATTTCAAAAACCTTCTTCGTCAATATTACATTTGAAATGTACAAAAGATACATTTTAAAGAAAATGAAAACCCTTTATTAAGATGAATATTTATTTTTTGATAGAGTTTTGGTTCAATAATTTATATTTAATTTTTTCGTTTTATTTAGAAAAGATCCATTTTTGTACGTCAATTTATGACTACAATTAATAAACTATAGGTTTAAATTTTTATCAGTCAGTATAGGTTTGATGTAGGCATAAAAATATTGTTCTAAAACTTTGTCATTTTTTTGTGTAGAAATAATACGAGAATATATGTTAGGATGAACCCTGTAATTTTATGTTCTAAATGGAAAAATACGATTTGTCTAATTATTTTAAATGTAAATAACGTTATATCTATTTCGTAATCCTTTGAATACTAAACGAAATTAATAACTCTCAAACGACTTTAGGTTCGATTGATTGACCGTAAAATGTTTAAATTATTTATTTCAGATGGCACGGCCCTTTTAAGATTAAACATATTTCAATAAATATTAAAATATTTCAATACTTTCCTGCATCTTAATATCAAAACTAAGGTTTTCATCCATGTTCTAATTGAAATCCCTTAAAAAAAAAAACGGAAATACTCATATAATTTTAATTAAATTTATTTAAATTCTCAAAATACCCTATTTAACTTATTAGGCCCTTGTCAACTGTATAAAATACAAGATTTTTTATACGCTCAGCTAATATGCTTATATCTTTATTACTGAGAGTAGAAAAATTCTTAAACACTTCTTAGCTGGGTGGTAAAAAATTGTTAATTTAACAGATTTATATTTCAAAATTACGATTGATACATAAGATTAGAATATATGCAGTATCGTATTAAATAGGAACTTAAAAATATGACTGCAGACAAGGATTGGCGGTTAATATAAAAGTAGAATATTATAAAAATATATCTAGTATTCTATTGTTATCAAATTATGATTGACAAGAATAAATAAAGTATTTTGATGAGTACCTCTTTTTAACCTATGATACACATTAATATATAAATATATATGAGAATTAAAGTATTTTTTGGAAAAATACATTAAATTGAATAAAATAAGGACGCAATAGATTCAGAATTACATCTCACTTTAAGATTTTCATTTTAGGCGGAAAATTAATTAAAACAGTATTTTATCAATAATGCACAATTAAAGAATTTCTTTGAGAGATGTGAGATGCCATTCGAACGAAAAGATTCGAGTGAGTTTTCTCGCTGTTATTTTAAAGGAAAAAGTAATTCATTTTATTATGTACAGCAGTTATTTAGCGTTGGCGGATTATATTTTCCACCATGTGATGGCATACATTAACAAAATTAACCCCGTTCCGTGAATACCTAGCGACGCAATCGAGCAGTTACTTTATTATTAAAAGGCGTAAAATGGAGCATACCAGAACCGGCAGCGGGCGGTGAAATAAATCTGTAAATTCGCTGCCATGGATTTGTCAAGTATGGTGAGAACGTTGAAATTAACTCATTACAATATCTAATTCCAGCTGTGAAAGGGAAAAATGTTACTGTCAAACTACGATACAACAGAACACGATTTCAATAACTAAATATTACCAGCTACAGATGGTCATCTAGACTTCATGCAGAGCTTCAGCTTGCTGAACGATTTTTCCTCAAGCCGGTCGGTGTTTTACTGACCCGTTTACATTAATTTCTAGCATCCTATCAACCTTTCAGAGAAAAGTCATCAAGACGTCCTTGGAGTGGCTCAGTGTTACTATACAAAATCATCATTATCTGATGAATGCTTCTAAAGTCACGGTCTGCCAAGTGACTTTCTTCCATATTACCGGCCCTATATTGTGATGTTGACCGTGGTATGACCATTTTCCCACCCTTAAGGGTAATGTATCTCAGTTTCTTCGTTAGATAAAACTTAAATTTATGTTTATTTAATTAATTTAACAATTAAATAACGTCTTCTATCCATAACTGAACTCGGATTAGAATGCTGAAGCAATTATTATTTTAATCAAATGTAGACACGAAAATAAAAAATCAATTTGAATTACCGATTAACTCAAACAAGAAGAACATTATTTTAAATAAGATGAGAAATACATTTTGAGGGAGATTCTATAAATAAAAAGACTCAAGGAAATTCATCGTCTAAATTCGTAAGACCTAGATAGGAAGTAAGGAGGGGGGGGGGGGGGGGGGGTGGAATATGATTTCAATAAGTTACAATATTCAACAAAATCAAAAAATTCATTTAGTATAAAAGTTGAAAATGAAAATATTTTCTAGCATATGATTTTTTACAAATCAGAAACTGTGAACAATAAAGTTAGAATAGAACGTAAAACGTTTTGCTAAAAGTATTGAGCTAATCCTTCTTAATTTATCGTCTTCAAATGCTACAGGAAAGCTTCCATGTTTTTGATATTCATGTACAATACATTTTTGGTTTTCTCTATATCTGGTAAAATAAAAGCACATTTGTATCTACTCAAAAACAAAATCCATTTTAAACATAAAAATAACATTTCCCATATCATACATGCATTGCGATGTAGTATTTTTTTAAATGATTTGTTATAAAAAAATGTTTAAGAAAATATTAATTTAACATTTTATTTAAAACATCATTTCTTAATAAATTTTGAAAATCAACAACTAAAGAAAAACCGCAGTAAATAAATATCAAATTAACCTAAGGAATTTAGTTGTACGCTGCTTTTACTGATCTTTTTCAACTGTATAATTGACACCATTTTTACAAATTCAGTATCAAAACATACACGAGTGCATAGAATTAAAATTCGGATGTCTTAAACTTAGTTGATTTCAACGATGAATATTTAAATAATTTAATAATTATTAGAATGAAACATTTTGAATAGAAACAATAATTTATTGACGATATAAAGTTCTGTAAGGAAAAGGTCTTAAATTGCGCAAAAAATTGCATTTAAAAAAATGTTAAATCGACTATATTGATGAGAATAATTCACGATAAATGGAATTATTTGACGAAATGTAGTAATAAATTTTAGCTGTAATAATTTAGTGATGAAACAAACACTTTATTTCTACCAAAAAATACTTCTTCAAGTAGAATAAATCAATTTGTATTCGGAAAGCATCATTACTAAAAAATACTTCTGCAAGTAGAATAAATCAATTTGTATTCGGAAAGCATCATTACTAAAAAATACTTCTGCAAGTAGAATAAATCAATTTGTATTCGGAAAGCATCATTACTTAAAAAATACAACAGTTAGCTCATTGTAAATGTTTTGGTTTATTTCAAATCAGATAC
>CATKWJ010000824.1:0-19687 GCA_949825065.1 Odontocerum albicorne
TATATATATATATAAACAAATTTTACATTGATGAATATATATTTTCATAAATGAAGAGTTTGTTTTACTTCCGTGAATATTTCACGGGTTGCAACTAGTTTGAATTAAAAAGGAAACAAAATTATGTAAAAAATATTTAATGCATATTTCTTCAAGTAATGCAGCAAATTCAAGTAAACGGCACGGTGTAAAAGTGTGTTTACATTTTTGAGACACTTTTATATTATCCAACGATTACTCATTGAGACCACGTTTGCACACGTTAGAATTTAAAACTTTGACATTTGTCAAGTGTTCCATTGTAAATAAATGTAAAAAAATATCAGCATGTTTGACCCACTTTCTTGTTATTTATCTGTTTCTTTCTTTGAAGTTAAATATTTAGCCGTAAATACTGAATGCAGAGAAAGTCGCTCTTGAAAATTTCTCGAACAATAATATATTATTGTCTCAATATACTTGTAATATCTGTTATTGTACAGAATAACTGTTATATGTTCCAACGCTTCAGTTATCTTATTATTCTAAGACAAAATTGGTGTCTATCAACATATACCGATTTACCAGTAATTATCGATGTTGTCTGAATTTGTCTTTTTCCTGCAGCTCAGTTTTGTTGCAAAGAATTATTGCAGGCGATAAAATTTCTTCATTAATTTAAATTTAACCATCTTAGTTAATAAGTTTATTTTAAGTTTATTACCTAAAATGTCGTTTTAAAATTTCGTTTATTGCAGAAAGTTTTTTTTTTTATTACCGTGGTTATTAAGTTTAAACGTCAGTTGTGGACAGATACAGTTAATATGAATTTTAATTACTGAGACAGAATTAGAATTACAAACATACTCGTATCATCACGTTGTTTTCTTGTGAGGATAAAGCGCCATAATTACAAACATACTCGTATCATCACGTTGTTTTCTTGTGAGGATAAAGCGCCATAATTACAAACATACTCGTATCATCACGTTGTTTTCTTGTGAGGATAAAGCGCCATAATTACAAACATACTGGTATCATCACGTTGTTTTCTTGTGAGGATAAAGCGCCATAATAATTCATCTTCTCTAAATTAAAATGGCTCTAACTCTTTTCCTTCATTCATTCTATGGTCGACCTCATTCTTGTTCTATATTAATATGTCGTAATAATCTATATATCTGCTCAAACATAAGAGGCAGCATTATTGAGACATCAATACCAATAATCTGAGGGATATTACTTGCTATTTATTGTTTAAATCCCAATTTTAAACACAATGTCATATATCATCACACCTGAATGTATTGGGTGTTAACATAAGTTGTGTTTTTTACAAATTAAAAATGAGCACCAAAAGTAAAACAAAATGTTAAAAGTTATACGTCATTCAAAAGGAAATTTTGTGCTCTACAATATATTGTGTTTGCTTTTACGTTACATGTATTATTTTATTTGATTACAAGCCTTCAAAATGGAATGTCAAGTAGACGAAAGTGAGCATTTTCGACACCTCCTTCTGTTCGCCTTCAATCGAGGGAATAAAGCTGCCAAAGCTGCTCGCGATATTCGCGAAGTGTACGGTGAAGATGCTATGCATGAAAGGACAGCTCGTCGATGGTTTTTGCGTTTGTAGCATAACCTAACCTAACCTAACCTAACTTTTTCCATTTTGTTTTCCTTTTGGTGCTCATTTTTAATTTGGAAAAAAACGGACACAACTTATGTTAACACCTAATATTTAGAAGCTTTTAATTTGTCTCTTATAAATTCATAAACCAATGGCTTTTTAATTCTCGTTTTATGATACATTTATTTTGGGACCAACTCTGTAGCCTAAGTCTTCCAACTTCTAGATTTTTTTAAAATGTATTCCAGTCTGGTTTTCAATTAGGATCTTTGTTGTAAGAGATTGCCACTTGACAATAAGCCTTTCAGGTTGTACTACATACAACGAAAGTGCAATACAACACAATACATTTTTAATAACGTTCGAGATATTTTTTAATGGTATATTGAATGTATCATTTTTAAGTAAAACGAAGAAATGAGCTTTAATATGGTTTGGACATGTGGAGATAATGAATAGTGAAACAATAACAAAGCTAGTATACAAGTCAGAAGTGCAAGGTGTGCGTGAAAGAGATAGATAGAGGATTTTTTTTTAATAAAGTCAAGTGAGAAGTATGCATAATAGAAGATCGACAATCTCCATGGCCTAGTAGGTAAGACGCCTGTGTACCAACCCAGAGGTTGCGGGCACAAATCCCGCTGGAACTAAGATTCTTAAAAAAAGTATTCCAGTCTGGTGTTCACTTAAGGCCTCTTGAACATTTTTCGAGTTGTTTGGAAGAGATTGCCACATGGCAATAAATCCGCCAGATTGTAGGTACTGTATACAACGAAAGTGTAATACAATAATACACGATTGTGCATGACGAGACGTATGAATGTGGAGGAGGCGAAAGTTGTAAATTTGGTTCTAAAATTGTGAAGATAACTTCAAATGAAAAGTATGGTTTAACAAAGTGAATGAAATGTTGCAAGTGGAAGGTTTCGATTCTGCAAAGCAACTTGCATTTCGTTCTACAAGTGAGCTCATGCGTTTTCTATATCTATAGATCTATCCATAAAATTCTCAAAATATCCAATTCTAAGTAAGCGTTATTCCACTAAAACAAATCTGAGTTCTTTGCCACTAAGAAATAAGTCTTCGATAATTACGTAAGTCTGCTTGGTGAAGTTTGGTAATATTTTGTGGTATACATACATAACATATATTGACCTTAAATATACATATTAATATTAAATAATTTTAAACAATGACTTTGTAATTTATTATTACTACTGCTTTTTGTATCTCTATGTTAGTTTAAGATAAAGTTTTGTATTTTTTGTCAATAATTTTAAGTATTTGTATAACCTGTCACATGTTCATTTGTATATATCATAAAAGACACTGTTGTGTAGTTAATAAAATAAAATAAATAAAAGTTGTGTGCTTAGATAGAAAAGTTTAGAGATCTGCTCTCTTTACCTACCCCGCAAGGGACACAGTGTGATGATATCTATGTACGTTTTATTTTTAATAAAGTTTTAAAATTTTATTATTTTCACAATTATTTACATATTTTGCAACTTTATCTTTAGTAAATATATCAAATACAAAAAGATAACATTAGTTGTTGATCTACAGTAAGAGGATTCGTCCATTTGTATTATGTTAACGTTCTCGGATTACTAAAGAAACTGCCACAGGTAGGAGAAAATATCGCGCGCTTCTCGCACGAGGAATCCCATTGATTTTTTTGCGATATTTTGGAAAAAAAATGTTCCCAAAAGCTCACAGTTATTCGGGATGCGGCGCGCATGGCTCGGCATTGTTTACACTGTGACAGGGCGAATTCTACAATTTTGAAACTGTAAATTGCACAAAATCGAACCCTGGGATCTCGATTAGACGAGGGGCGGATTGTATTCCGTTAAGATTATTTTGATTAAGTTTAATTAAATCTGCACGTTATTTTGCAAAAATGAACATAACTAAAATAATAATAATAACAAAAAAAAAATTATATACCGCCGTTTAGAAAACAAACTCTCTTAAGGGCGCTCTAACTCGAGTGTCAAACCCAGTATTATTAACAAATTAACCCACACACACCCTTGTATATGGAAATAAAAAAAAAAAGCAAATAATAAATATATTCATGGCAATAAATAAGCAGTAAATACAATCCATGCAGTTAATATAAAAAGGTTTAAAGGCAAAATACAATATACACATATGATACATACATATCTACATGTACATATACGCCGGCAAGAACTGTTTTCAATCACATATGCAAGAACGAGTCTTCCAGCCGCTATGCCTATAGGAAAGGCCTTAACTCTTTTGAACGGGATTGCTTCGGATATTGACATATTTCATATCACATTACCAAAAGTCAAAGAAAATTGTCTTCTAAGATTGGGGGCGTTAGAAATCAATCGTATTTAAGTGACTTAGAATACATGTGTGTATGTATGTGTATATATGTGTGTATGTATATCATATGTGTATATATTATATGTAAGCAAATTTTTTTTTAATGTTAACAATTTTAAATCTGTATCGAGAAAATAAATAAATAAAATATACTCGTACACATACATCCCACAATCACACACACGTTCTAAGGCAAAGAATTATAAAACGCATTCAAAAGAGAAGCCACCAAAAGGTCTGGGCTCATCCCATAGCACCTTTCCAGCCAAAACGCCCACCCATTATGAGGAGGGGGTGTGTCTCGACTGTTACTTTAATTTTTAATGTTGAATAAAAATACAAAAAGTGCATTTATTTAGTGTTACTTCTAAGTAATTCAATACCTATTTTATAGTGTTTTAAAAAAATCATATTATATTGTAAAATTCCAGAATCTTTTTTTTCTTGCTATAATTTCTAAGTGCACCTCTGCAATTTATCTAAACAACGGGGGTGTTTTTGATGTACATTAGTTTAGAGAATTTCTTACAAAAAAACGCGACCGTTTATTTTTCCGCTATATCTATTTTTTATTGTATTTTTTTTTCTCTCCATAGCACAGGGTGATTTTGCAGAAACCTCGCAGAATCTTTCTACCTGAGCGTGTGTCCTGCGTGTGTTTAAATGCGATCCTTTCTAGTTTATTAAAAATGATGCCATTGCTGAATTAAACCATAATGCAAAAAAGATAGTAAGATTTATCCTGATACAAAAAAAAAACAAATTATTGATAAATACATTTTTGCCAAGTCTCCTTTTGCTTTATTCTGATTTGGTTTTAGTGGAAACTTTGCTATCAAAATAGGGTTTAGCGAAAAAAAAATAAGGATTTTGATCAAGTCCTGTGGAATAGATATAATCGTATTTTGCACCTGATCTTTAATTCCCTTTATAGCAAAAATAACACGTTTTACGCATTGTAAGGGTCCCGAATTTCGGTGGAATTAAGTTTTAAAATGTATTTTTTTGGGTTTAGGGTTATTTCGCAATTTGAGAAATTTTCACCAACCATTGTCGGCAAACTAACGTTATACTTTTAGGAATTTGAATTAACTATTTTGATGTTGTCCGTTAAGGAGTTTCGTTTTTCTCGGATAGATGTCGCTAAGAAATTTTTTCATTGCTAACTTTATTGCAAACGAACTGAATGTATATTATTATGAAAGGTAATATTTTAACCAAAATTACTCGAGTGTTTCATTTTGAAGACGGAACAAAATAAGTTGTTTTTTTACTCTGAAAAAATGCGACAAAAAAAATACGTACAGTTTCTAGTATTGTAACGATGCAGTTAACGTTCGTGTGGGCCATTTGTGATACGACATTCGAAGATGGTGTCCGCTCTGGATGGCCAATTTGTGTTATGACACTCGAAGATGGTGTCCGCTCTGGATGGCCAATTTGTGATATGACACTCGAAGATTGTCTGGATGGCCAATTTGTGATACGACACTCGAAGATGGTGTCCGCTCTGGAAGGCCGATTTGTGATATGACACTTGAAGATGGTGTCCGCTCTGGAAGGCCGATTTGTGATACGACACTCGAATATGGTGTCCGCTCTGGAAGGCCGATTTGTGATATGACACTGGAATATGGTGTCCGCTCTGGAAGGTCGATTTGTGATACGACACTCGAAGATGGTGTCCGCTCTGGGAGGCCGATTTGTGATACGACCGACACTCGAAGATGCTGTCCGCTCTGGAAGGCCGATTACCACTGATAACAACCAAATCAAGGTTTAGATCGAGAATTCCCAGCGTTCTACGCAACACAATATAGCTGAAATACTGAAAGTATCGAAAACCACCGTCCACAAGTATTTGGTGCAATTTTACGTTAGAATTTGACCTAAAAATAGAAAAAAAATCTTTCCAGAAAACCTAACAGCTTAAATATAAAATGTGTAGAGAAACACTATTTCAAAATTCCATTATGTTTTTTTTCTTGTATAAAATATATATTTTACGACTCCCGTGGCTTAGTTGGTGAGACGCTTGACTCTTAACCCGAGGGTTGTGGGCTCGATTATGGTTGATACCCACATTTTTAAAAAGCTTAAATTTCCAATAATCATTAAGTAAAGAAGTGTCTCAATTTCCTCTTTCACATTCACCCCTTTAATCATCTTTCTATGGTTAGTCTGAACCAATTAGCAATTGACCTACTAGATTGTATCTTTATACAATATAAATGAATTAAGTGTATAAATTAAAGTCAGGGTATGTTCTATACTGGAATCATATTTTATACTTGTATTTAAAAATATGATTCCAGTATGGTGTTACTTGTCAAGTGTGAAGTACTTGAATATAAATTCAAATTATATAGGAAACAAAATGATACAAAAAATAGGTATAAAATTGTTTAATTGACACATTTTTCTTGAAGTAATGGCAAAAGTCAACAATTCAAACCCCAGTGGCAAATCAAACCCAAAATGTGTGCCAATCATTGTCCACATACAAGATTGTTATAAACAATAGACAAAAAAAAACAGAAATGGTTCGATTGTTTTTGTGGACCCCATAAAATTGCAAAGGAAGTTCTTTTGTATGGTTTTATGGTGACAAGGGGGAAACCTAATTAAAAAGTGGGTAAACCTTGGGGTAGAATTGGGGTTGTAATATCAAACATTCTGTTTTTTTCTCTTTTATAAATATATTTGCAGGTAGAAAAAAAGATAATGATACCAATTAAATTCACTGTTAGGAAATATACTTACTTGATGATCCAGTTTTTATTGAATAATATTTCAGCAGATATTATAGGAGAGACTTGAATAACAATAATTTTTTTTATTTCCACGATCAAGACTTAGTGTTTTTAATAATATAAAATAAAATCATCCAATTCAAATATGTGGCGCAAATGTGAGTGGAAGGTTTCATAGAGAAAATACTAGGAAAGTGTGTTTGAATCAAGTGAATGATATTTTGAAGGAAATGTAAAATGTCAGAGATATTGTAGGAATTGTATGAGACGGTATGTGAATATATGTGTATATCATAAGAGGCGAAGGATGTGTGTGGAAATAGGAAAAGCGGGCGCACTATCTTCTGCCTACTACTATATATAAATTGCGTTATGGTATTTATGTATATGTAAATGATCCAAAAATCCAATTTTGTAAATTGTACATGTTTTAGAGGAGGGTTGGCCAATAGGTCGATCACGTAACAATTTTTGGTAAATCGCGGCCGTCGTTGTAACTTATTAATATGGCTTTGTAAACAATCATCTATGTACTTACAATTTTTTTGTTATTTATATGATTCTTTACAAACTTTTTACAATTTAGATTGAGTCATAAAATTTCAATTCTATATTACAAATAATACATTTTTTAAATTTGTGTTTTTTTATTTCACCCCTTGATTAGATCGGATTAGTGGGGAGCAGAATTGTTTTCCGTTCGCTTTGCTAATAAACCAGTCTGCAGGGGTGAATTCAACTCCCCCTATTTCTCTGTCTCCCTGCCCACTTAACTCATGCGGGTACCACTAATATAATTTCACTTTTGCCCATTTAGCAAATAGATGTTCATACATTATGCTATTGCTGAGGGTCAGCCGTTGGTTAATTCATTAAAAACTCGCTCTATATTTAATATTATTTTTTCAATTTATTTATTTAATAGAACAACACACCTAATAATAATAATACTTACGAAAAATATATAATAAGTATTTTATTGATTAATTACAAAGACAATTGTTCCTAAAATAAGAAAAAATAAAGCGTTTGCAATGAAACCAAATAAAAAGACAAATTAACAAAATAAAACAATTTAAATTACACGTAAGTATGCAAGTACGCAAATTAAAATTATTTAAAAAATACAAAATTTAACAACATACACAATTTTTGTTACGATACGTGACCGTCTCAAGACGAGTAGCCTGTACCTGACCACACTGAGTCTCACTCTTGACATTCATGTGGATAGAAAAGTACAGTACCAGGCGGTAAGTAATACACATCGGGCTTAAGAAAGAGACTGTCGGTCATAATCTGCTAACTTCGGCTTTATAGAGCGTCGTCTCTGTCCCTAGAACGCTTGACAACGATTGACAAATCGTGGCGGAACACGTGTATGGATGACAGAGACAACGCTCTACAAAGCCGAAGTTAACCGATTAAGGCCGATAGTCTCTTTCTTAAGCCCG
The DNA here is from genome assembly GCA_949825065.1 of Odontocerum albicorne. NCBI lineage: Eukaryota > Metazoa > Arthropoda > Insecta > Trichoptera > Odontoceridae > Odontocerum > Odontocerum albicorne. Next base: position 8,178 of record CATKWJ010000824.1, read on the forward strand.
ATGTGTATTACTTACCGCCGGGTACTGTACATAATTTCTGTAATCAGTCTTCTTTTATATCTCAACAGAGTGTGGAAAAATATACAACCAATCTCAGCAAATGAATGCCCCAAAAGACACATTCTATAATATATACAATGATTAATATTCTAGAGTACAACTTATTTTGAAATGATTTTTTGCTGTTCTCTTTACTGGTGCCGTGACTGTATTCAACCCTTGGCTTCCATCGTACCACAGATCACATCCAAGGTTTGTACTAATTTTACCCGGTACCTTGCAAACTGAAAAACCTCTTCAGCTTCGAGGCTCTTCCAAATCTGGACATTTCTTAGTCAGCAGAGCCTTGTTCTTCACAGCTTGACTTCATAAAGGTTTAGTAAAAATTATGTTTTGAGTTCTGTATTATGTGTCCAAAATATTTTTTTTTATTATATACATGACAAACAATATACATAATTTGCGAAAAAAACAACTGGTTTTTTAATTTGGACACACCATTTTAATGGATCTGGGCTTGTTGCCTTTCATTTATCGTGTCCCCAGTAAACTAGGCTTTTGCCTGTATCTCACTGAAGACAATTTTATTTATTTTTATTTATTTTATTTATTATTACACATGACAAGAAATATACACAATTTGCGAAAAAAACAACAGGTAATTTGATTTGGACATACAATTTTAATGGATCTGGGTTAGTTGCCTTTCATTTGTCGTATCCCCAGTAAACTAGGCTTTTGCCTGTATCTCACTGAGGATATTTAGCATGAAAAAATAAATCGATACTTCTTTCCGATTTTTGATTACACAAAAAACAAAACCCCGTTGCACGCTCTCATCAACCTGACAAACAGTGACACTCAACTACAACTGGAAACATCTTGCGAAATACAACTCCTCACACATCATCACTTCAGAAAGACCAAAAATATTCATCCCACAATATACCGCACACAACCATGAGAATAAAAATTAAAATTAAAACAAAAAAAATACACAGAAACACAAATACAGAAACAACCAAAATTAAAACAACAAGAAGAAACAATTGGATTCAGCGTTTGAATTCAAGGTCTAATCAAAGGTGTATGGACATAGAAGAGGTAAAGAATAAGTGTTTTTGAAGTGTCATTTTATACCAGTTCACAAAAATACATAAAAGTGATTTAAATTTTAAAAAAAAAGAATTTTTCGTCGCAGTCCTGTGTAATTTTTTATTTATCAAAATTTCACAATTTCGTTATCCTCTTCAGACTTGGCGTTCATTATAATGGACACAGAGTTTGTTGTAAACAACTTTGTGATATATTCCTGTTCCCAACGATAATAAATTAAGTGTAGGATACTGTATTTTCGATTTTGAAATATATTGCTCGTGAGTGTAAATACTACACTCATAAACAAATGAATATTTTTTTTAATTCCTTAGAATTAATTCACGTCTGAGGAGGTTAAACAATGTTCACTATCATATACTCGCAGTCACGTGTTTTCCACGTGCGGGAAGCTGTGTATAATCCAAGACAGCGACTTCACTTTTTGTTTTGATTCGGCATTTTTTATTGCAATAAGCGCGAAGGGTTAGCCGGCTATTTTGGTGTTTCTCACGCATCGCGATGTAGTGTGGGGGATTCCAAATGCATTTTCAATTATAGATATCCGCCGCAACGCAGATAGAAGCCAGCTACCAAAGTGCATGAGTCAAATATTATATTGGTTATATTACGGAGAGCTAAAAACACACATGAGTGATGTGTTGAGGAAGAGTACTTTGAGATGGCTTGGGTACGTGGAATGAACGAATGATGAAATACTAAAAAAAACAAATGTACAAAGCAAATGTAAGTTGAATACGGGGTAGCGCAATTTTTTATAGCATTTATTCAACTCTTTAGTCTCATTCCACGTCTACGTTTCACATTCATCAAAATACAGTCGGTACTAAATAACTGTCTATTATTCATCGTGCAAAATAATTTCAAATGCAATATTGCATTTTATAATCATTGATTTGACACACACACCATCAGTAATAAAAAAGACAAAACATAATAGTAGGCTTGTACCCACCTTGACACGGTGTAATCATGTGGAGATGTGTACTCTTATGTATACACTGTCACACAAAAGTGATTAATGTTTTCTATATTCCATCTGTAGTACGAGTATACGTCGGCATTAATTAATTCGTATAGTATCCCCTCTTTGTTTTTGGACTAGTGATACGGATATATTTAAGAGCGTGGTCAGGAGATAAATAACTTCGGACCAATTAATAATTTTTTTTTTTGAATAATATCAACATATTATTTAAATATATCATGAAATTACACATATACATTACGGCAATGGAAAAGAAAATACCATTAAGAGTGTAGTTATTAAACGGTCTGGTCTCACTTCATAGTAATCTCCCAATCACGATACACTCCCATCAATGGAGGGCGAACCCGGCTGTGATGACGTTAGATGTTTTTAGTTCAAACCCTTGTACATGTAAATTATAATTCAATAAAATGAAATGATTATGAATAAGTAGCTGATATAATTAATAATTTAATAGATGTGTATAAAATTTAATTTGAAAAACATAAATGTATACTCTGCTCAACAAACATACAATACTCTAACAAACATACATAACTCTAGATTTACTGTTTTAAGTTTTAATGTAACACATACATAACTCTAGATTTGCTGTTTTAATGTAACACACACTCGTACATAACTCTAGATTTACTGTTTTAATGTAACACACATAATTCCTCTATATTTACTGTTTTACATAACTAGATTTACTGTGATTTAAGTTTCTCAATGGAGAGTATTTATATCATTAATAATAACTTGGATTCTAATTTGATTATCTACCCAATAGATATACACAATTTTAAACTTAATTTAATTTAAAAAACGCAAAATACACACACTGCTCAACAAACACACAACTCTAGATTTACTGCCAAAGTTTCTCAATGGAGAGTATATAACATATATATTCCATTAATAAATTAGATTCTAATACGATTATCTAAGAGAAAAAAAGAGTTTATCATTAGCAGCTCTTTAAAAAAACTCCAATTAGATATTTCTATTGAAGTTAGCAGAGAGAAGAAAGAGAGACAAAACGTACTCTCTTGTGAGATAATCGGGGAGACATTCTGATACTAGGCTTGTATGAAAAAAATATCGGTATTGAACCATGCTGTACTTACTTATACATTTGTATATTTTTGCACATACTGGATTATGTTATGTTTTTTTATATATCAAATAAACCTAAAAAATGTTTTTATTATTATTAACTGTTTTACAGTGTTGTCTTGTAAGGATGGTCAGTTTTTGCAGAAAAAACGAAAGAAAAGCAAGGAAAAGGCTACGGCCATTATATGAGTCAAGATTTCCACAAAATTTTCTTTTTTGGTTTTGTTTTCTCATTCGTGTATTACCTATTCCTCCATATATCCGCAATGGTCATGCGAATATTTAGAAGTAAACAACTGGTGTAGGCACGATATTTGTTGTTCGTCGATGTACGCATTAGTTATATTACCGCACACTGAAAATTAACAGTAAATTTGTCGACAAACGTTTAACCAGACTTGGAATCTATTAATTTTTTTATGGATATCATCAGGAATTGAGCTCGAAACCCCAAGGTGGAACACAAGTGTCATACCAACTACGCCATGTAGGTCGCCCTCCGTATTGAATAGTGTGGATGGGTGTCATGTCTCAATATTTAGTTTTAAGCTTTGAATTCTGAATAGGTTGCTCATAATTTGTCCACGATGATAAATCCAAATCTTTGGCCATATATGTTAACATTTGCCACCCTGTCATGGATATCGAGTGACCAGAACTTATATTTTATTTCAATATTCGACGTTTTCATACATAATAAAGTGATTTTCATAGCTAATTTGAAAAAAAGCCTAGCAGACTTTCCATTATTTCAATTTAAAACATTTTTTTTTACTGGACGCTTAGCGTCCAGCACCGTGGCTGGAGGATTTTTTAGTAAGGCAAGTGATAATACGTAAAGAAAATGAGAATTCGAAAAACTTGTGCCCACGGACAGTGTACGGGAACGACCTACAACTTGGTCTGATCAAGTGAGGAACGCATTAGGGACCTCTATGACAGCAGCGGTTGTGGAGGTCCTAAGTAAAGAAAAGTAAATAATCGTCATGAGCAGAGTTGCCCAATTAGACTGGAGAGATTAAGCCCCTAAAGAAGAATTTTTTTGCTTGATACAATATCACAGCTTCCGCAAAGTCCACATCCCTCCCATCGCCGAGTGCGGAGACCTCCCCTCATCTCAGTAAATGTAAATAGCTGGCGCCAACTCTGGCCACTTATTCCCGCCAGAGTACTGGTTAAATTAAAGCGTAACGTTACCACGAGTTCAGGGCCGTACTGCTTAAGCAATTAATTTTTCTTGAATAATTATTTTAATAAGAAGCGTACCAAAATGTAGGAGAGTGAGATGTATCGAATAACCTCTGTAATTAATGAGGTCATCATTTATTACCAGTTCTTCTCTCGTATGATTTCCCTTATATTGTTGGATGTTCAAGTTTCTCGTCATTTCAACAATCGTTATTTTCAGTATTTGAGCGCTATGTAGAAGTCTCCTCTGTAAATAGCGCTTAATTAATAATGCTTTTATTATTATTATTACGAAATCTAAAATTATTTTGCGTGAAATCTTTACATATATATTTATTTCATTATAATCTTAACATTTATTTATTTGACACTAGATTGCAAAAATAACAGGACAGGCTTATTTTATTGGTGGGAACATCTTCCAACCAACTAAACAAAAGTAAATAAAGGAAGTTATATGCTCGCAAAAATATTCAAACAACGGTTCACCTTTGCAACATTTATAAACAATACACACAGTAAAAATAAAATTGAAATATCATCAATCAAAGCAAAAGGAAGGGGTGGTGGAGAGGAGAGAAACAAACAGAAATAAAACGTTATATTACTGACTTCAAATCAAAAGTTTTTTCTATCGATTTTTAAAACATGCCAATGACGGAGCGAATCTAAAATTTGTGTGTACTCGTAACTTGATCTATGGACAATAAAGGATTGACGTAAAAAAAAGAGCGGTGAACTGGGGAAGCCAATAAATAATCTCTGTTGAGCGTAGCTAAGGTCCGTGATCGGAAATACAGTAAATATTTTCGACGAGATAAGAGGGGATGGCGGGACAGTTAAGGACACAATAGTGACAGTATGTAAATTTTTTCGTATATTTATCACGCTCAACCAGTTCAGCTCCTTCTGGTATGAAATGATGTGATCGTACTTTCTCAGGTTAAGAATAAATTTTAAAGAAATATTTTGAAGACGCTGTAATTTGTCTGTCGTAATATCCATATAACAGACGTCTCCATAGTTCAAAATTGGAAAGAGCTGAAATTACACGGGCAAAATTTGGGTTTTAACAGACAGGAATCTTTGCAACATTTTAAGAGAATGAAGGCTGAAGAAGAACCTAATTTATTTGATCTCGCCATGAGAGAGTGTTATCTATGAACACTCCTAAGTTTTTAACTGGTTTATTCAACGATAGTTATGATAAGATTTCTAATATGCTGAAGTTAAAGTCCAGCACTGGAATTTATCGACCTCGTATAGAGTGCAATGTGCATCAGAATGCAATAGGAAGACAGGGGTGTATTGGAGGGACCTACAGTGTCAAACTGCATCTCCCCAGTGTAATGCTCCAGTGTAAACATTCGCGACAAAAGAATGTTCTTCATTAAAAAAGGGTTTGAAGGAATTATGGCTTAAAAACGTATTAAAGGGGAGACTTGGGAGTCGAAAGCATATGTTGCCGTCCGACTTTCTTGAGTTGTCTCGGTTTATGAATGAGGTTTTTGTTATGCTCAACAATAGTGCAGCGCAGACTTGTATTAATGTTGTGAAGAATGGAGACACGTTCTCTTGATGGTCAATATTATAATTACATTTGTGTACAGTAGGATATTACAATTACACCATTGTTATAATGTTATATTTAAATTGTAAAGGTTTTTACGATTATATAATACAATGAAAAATAAGGAACGAACGTGTTTTTTACGTTTACCAGAGAAAACGTAAAAACATATTTTATAATTACTATCAACCACATTTATTACATTTTTTATTCGTGAATTTAAAATAACGTTCTTTTTTTTCTTCAATATATAGTATTGTACATTATAAGAAGAAAGTTGGTGTATTTTTTGTAGCTTTTCGTTGAAATTTCATCAAAAATTAAAATATAGTAGAAGAAACACTTGTTTTCTTCGTCTATATTTTTACCAAATCACTAAGCGCATTTCTATGAGTTAATTAAACTAAACTAAGTGTAACTTACAAAGTCTTGTTTGCGCTCCCCTGAAGATGAGGTGAAAGCCTTGAAACCGGTAGGGTTTGGTGTGTAGTGTTTGATAAAAATAAATTACAATGTCTTTAAACCTCCACAACGTTAATGCCTTAACTATAAACAACATAACTTACATTATATTATAATTTATACTACGAGTATATGTTATCTATGGCTTCGTATATTCCCCATAAGGCTAGACAACATTTGTATCGTCACTTGTTACTCTATTCTCTAGTCCACTTCTTCTTCTTAGTGTCATGTCAGGTCCCCCCCAATGTTGACTATCACCTGAGAGTAAGCATCTTTGTCCTCTGCAGCCCGAAAAAGATCTCCAAAACTCCTTATACCAGTCCAATTACGTATATTGCAGAGCTAGGAGATTTACCTCCTGCCAATACCTCTTCGACCCTCTATTTGGCCTTGGATGATAAGGTGCAGTAATTTGTACTTTTCTCCTCTAAGAACATGACGCAAATAGAACACCTTTCGGATTTTAATATTAGTCAGCAACTCTATATCAACTCAAGGGTTCTCTCGTCCACATTATAATTTGATTGCCAACTTTGATGTATGGGAGTGAAACGTGGACGTGGAAAAATACTGAAAGGAGTTGAATAAATGCTGTAGAAATGCGTGTACTGAGAATAATAAATGGGGGACAATGTATGACCTAATACGAAATGAAGTGATTAGGGATAGATGCGAACTTAAAGCTGATGTATTAAGTAAGATGAAAAATAGCATTCCAAGCATAGCTTTCTTCATTAATTCGTTCTACATGGGTTGGGCATGTAGAACGAATTAATAAAGAAAGACTTACAAAACAAATATACTCGTATATAGTGCAAATGTCAGCAAAAGGCGTGGTACAGGATGACAAACAAAATTATGGTTGAATCAAGTGAAATGTATTTGGAAAGAAGGTAACATATAAAGTAAGAGAAATCATAGGAGTTGTATGCGAAGGTCTATGGATGTAGAAGAGGGGAAAGGTGTGTTTCGAAATAGGCAAATCTGGCGATCTGTCCCCTCTGCCCACCCCAACAGGGAAGGCAAAGGATGTGTGTCTAAATAGGAAAGTTTGGTGCTCTGTCCCCTTTGCCCACCCCAAATGGCGTGATGGAATGTATGTAGCATATATAATTTAGTTTAATAAACCTTAGGAAGACACAGTGTGTCGAAATGCGCGTAGTGATATACTAAAAATATAGTGAAGTGTATTTTTTATATATTTGATTTATTATGAAGTTTCTCCTGAATTATTAGAACAAATTAATATAATTTGAACAAATTAATATAATACATTGATATGAAATTATATCCATAGAAATGATATTAAGATGTATTGATATGAAGTTTGATTACCAAAATTATAATAAGATATATTGATATGAAGTTATATTCATAGAAATTATATTAAGATATATTGATATGAAGCTATATTCAAAGAAATGATATTTAGATACATTGGTATGAAGTTATATTCAAAGAAATGGTATTACCTAAGATATATTGATATGAAGCTATATTCAAATAAATGGTATTAAGACATATTGATATGAAATTATATTAAAAAAAATGATATTAAGATATATTGATGTGAAGTTATATTCAAACAAATGGTTAAGATATATTGATATGAAGTTATATTCAAAGAAATTGTATTAAGATATATTGATGTGAAGTTGTATTCAAAGAAATGTCATTAAGATATATTGATATGAAGTTATATTCAAATAAATGGTATTAAGATATATTGATATGAAGTTACAATATATTCAAAGCAATTGTATTAAGATATATTGATATGAAGTTATATTCAAATAAATGTTTAAGATATATTGATATGAAGTTATATTCAAAGAAATTGTATTAAGATATATTGATGTGAAGTTGTATTCAAAGAAATGTCATTAAGATATATTGATATGAAGTTATATTCAAATAAATGGTATTAAGATATATTGATATGAAGTTACAATATATTCAAAGCAATTGTATTAAGATATATTGATATGAAGCTATATTCAAATAAATGTTTAAGATATATTGATATGAAGTTATATTCAAAGAAATTGTATTAAGATATATTGATGTGAAGTTGTAGTCAAAGAAATGTTATTAAGATATATTGATATGAAGTTATATTAAAATAAATGGTATTAAGATATATTGATATGAAGCTATATTCAAAGCAATCGTATTAAGATATATTGATATGAAGTTATATTCAAAGAAACGGTATTAAGCTATATTGATAGAAATTATATTCATAAATATGCATGTGTGTCTTGATATCATAAATTTGCGATTTTATAATTTAAAAAGTGCCAATAAATAATAACCAGGAAAAACCTTGTTGTTACAACATTATTTATACATCTTAATTGGTCAGATTTAAAGGAATAAAAACGAAACATCTAATAAAGTTGTAGCGGAAATGTTTGAAGCCCTTTCACTTGAAAATCTAGACGTTAATATTAAATAGGCTGATTTAGTCTATTTTCGTTTAGTTGTACCCCCGTCATTTAAGTATAGGGAAGGCGATAAAAAAATGCCAAATAAATTGCTACAATCCACGAAAGGATTGCAAGGGTTGATACGGGGGAAAATGTTAATGCAACACAACGTGTCGGCGAAAAAACACCAGAAAAAAATGCGGAAGTAAGGAATGTGTTACATTTAGGAGTGGGCGGATTTGAAACAAGAAATTCTTACATGGCAATTTGAAGGAGAAAAAAATATGTATCTTTCTTAAAAAAAAAAAACAACACTGGAAACGGGGGATAATTGTATGCTATTTTAGGATATTTTAAGTTATGCTGATTATTTTCTAGAATTATTTATTGCATTTACTTGAAATATTTATGCCGAGTCCTTGTTTATATTTATGTTTCTCTGCACAAATAATAAATACCCTTTTGAATTCTGAGGGATGTTTTTAATATAAAAATGGGGAAGTTTAAATTATATTAACTTTGGAAAATATCTTTTAGGATGAGAATTTTTTGAATGAAGACTCGTGAAATATGAAAACTCAAAATTTTGATCAAATGAATGTTCCTTGTAGATTTTCCAAGAGTGTATCATGTGTGGATATAGGTAATAAAACTGTATTTTACTGTTATCAAAGAGAAAAGTTGAACTTTGAGGTCGTTTTCGTCTTCATCCATTACAGTGATTGTTCCGATTCGATCCAATAGGGTATATTATAACTGATCTTCGTTCTAGAGCGTGGATTATGGGGCAGAAGTGGTTACTGACTTCATTTACTTCCAGTATTACCAACAATGAAGGATGCTATAGTTCTGAAATTCTAGGATGAGTCCTGTGACAGCTCACAAATTGGCCCCAATACAACCTTGTAACGATGTTTAGTCATTTTAATTATTTTATCAACTTTAATATAAGCCTCAATTCTAATAAATAGCAAGTTATTTAGGTAAACACATTACATAAGGTTGTATTGGGTCAAATTTGTGAGCTGTCACAGGACTCATCCTAGAATTTCCGAACTATAGGCGAAAACAAGAACTGGAATGCATAAAAATGCAATGTTAAAGCTGGAAAAAATATGGAACAGCAGAACTATCACTACTTCGACGAAAATGCGCCTATTTAAGTCTCTCGTCTTCGCAATATTTATATATGGCTGGAGAAGGATCTTACGAATTCCATGGACATCAAAGTAAACTAACGCCTCCATTCTCGAACAACTAAGAATATGCACTCGGAGAGGCTTTCAATTTTTTGGCCACGTGGTAGGACAACGGAAGCGTGGAAGGACGACGCACAAGAGGAAGAATCCCAATGCGTTGGACTGAGACTAACCAAGTGAGATACGCAACTGGACTACCTTTAACAACTGCCGTTCGAGCCGCGGAGTGCAGGGATTGATGGAGAGGAGACGTAGAGTCTATATGTGAGTCACGATGCTCAGTCATGAGCTACACGACAGGATGAATGGAATCTGTCAATAATATTGGGTTCAGATCCTGAGCTACAGTGCCCTTGAAGAGAATCTGCTCTGTAAACGACGCTATGTTGATTGTCTTTTTATTGTTATTACCGTGGAGACCGGGATATTTTCTATCGTACTAAAATAAAGCTAGTTCAAACTCTAATATTTCCAATATTCTTGAATTATTCTGAAACATACACAATCAAAGCCAGGGAGCGTGCAAGAATCGATTCCTTTGATATGTGATGTAGGCGTCGGATGCTGTGAATCCCGTGGACCGCTAGAAGAACGAAGTTTTCCATGCTTCAGGTGTTGAATGTGACGGTATGATTGTTCTCAACATGCTCCCAGCGTATTTTGCGGTTCTTCGGACTTATTTCCAGATGTGAGCCAGATAACCTGGAGAAATTGATGGTCATGGAAAGTGTGCAAGAAAAAAAGGCACACCTCCAGCAAGATGCAGTGATCAGATGAAGGAAAGGACTGTTGGAAATCTACACTGTAATGTAAGTGGCAAGTGGCCGAGAAGAGTGGAAACGCACCACTACCATCCCACAGATCACGATCTTCAGTAATGAGGAACGACAGAAATGATAATGATGATGGAAAGAATAATAAAATAAAAAATATGAATTATGTTGAACTCCATTTCGACCATTATTGTAATATAAATCAAAGATCCTTAAACTTTTTCGCAGGAGGAATATATTATACTAAGAAATTGAAAGTGCTAGGTGTTACCGGGTCAAGAAAAAGGAATACAGTGGAGCGCCGATTATACTTGTTAATTGAAAAACACAGAAACCCAAAAAATTTTTTTAGTCAAACATTTTTAGTGTTGTAATTGTAGATACATTTTGTTACGCAGGATGAAACCACAAACAAGCTTTCTCAATGTCTGACAGATACAACAGCTAAACGCCGGTATCATACCGCGACAATTATATTCGGAAGCTTCGGATCAACATATTTTCGTGTCGGTATGGACATAAGGAAACACTGCTAACTTAATAGTGTTAGTCAATTGCTGTAATGCAAACTATAAATTTTATAACAGTTTAGGTCCTTGTTTTGTACTTTTGAAAACGTGAACTTCTGTTAAAGATTTGGAAAAAAATCTGGAATACTAAAAAAAATATTACAGACGACGC
>CATKWJ010000825.1:0-35287 GCA_949825065.1 Odontocerum albicorne
ATATGGGGGTTTTTAATGTCGCTTATCAATAATAAGTAAGTAAAAATATGAAATCAGACAAAAAAAAAATGACGAAACTAGATACTTTCTTATATATTGAGACGAAAATGAGCAAAAAATATTCACGTCACAAAACACTTTATTTTAGTTTTTTGGGGGTTTTTAATATCGATTATCAATAATAATTAAGTAATAATATGAAATCTGAGAACAAAAAATTGACGAAACTAGATAGTTGTTTATATCGAGACAAGCATGCTCAAAAAATATTTGACTCACAAAACACTTTATTTTAGTTATATGGGGGTTTTTAATGTCGCTTATCAATAATAAGTAAATAATAATATGAAATCAGACAAAAAAAAACTGACGAAACTTGATAGTTTCTTATATATTGAGACGAAAATGAGCAAAAAATATTTGACTAACAAAACACATTTTTTTTAGTTAAATGGGGGTTTTTAATGTCGGTTATCAATAATAAGTAAGTAAAAATATGAAATCAGACAAAAAAAAATTGACGAAACTTGATACTTTCTTATATATTGAGACGAAAATGAGCAAAAAATATTCACGTCACAAAACACTTTATTTTAGTTTTTTGGGGGTTTTTAATATCGCTTATCAATAATAAGTAAGTAAAAATATGAAATCAGACAACAAAAAATTGACGAAACTAGATAGTTGTTTATATCGAGACAAGCATGCTCAAAAAATATTTGACTCACAAAACACTTTTTTTTAGTTATTTGGGAGTTTTTAATGTCGCTTATCAATAATAAGTAAATAATAATATGAAATCAGACAAAAAAAAACTGACGAAACTTGATAGTTTCTTATATATTGAGACGAAAATGAGCAAAAAATATTCACTTCACAAAACATGTATTTTAGTTATTTGGGGGTTTTTAGTATCGCTTATCAATAATAAGTAAATAATAATATGAAATCAGAGAACAAAAAATTGACGAAACTAGATAGTTGTTTATATCGAGACAAGCATGCTCAAAAAATATTTGACTCACAAAACACTTTATTTTAGTTATTTGTGGGTTTTTAATGTCGCTTATCAATAATAAGTAAGTAATAATATGAAATCAGACAAAAAAAAACAGACGAAACTTGATACTTTCTTATATATAGAGACGAAAATGAGCAAAAAATATTTGACTCACAAAACACTTTTTTTTTTTAGTTATATGGGGGTTTTTAATGTCGCTTATTAATAATAAGTAAGTAATAATATGAAATCAGACAAAAAAAAACTGACGAAACTTGATACTTTCTTATATATTGAGACGAAAATGAGCAAAAAATATTCACGTCAAACACTTTATTTTAGTTTTTTGGGGGTTTTTAATATCGCTTATCAATAATAAGTAAGTAATAATATGAAATCAGAGAACAAAAAATTGACGAAACTAGATAGTTGTTTATATCGAGACAAGCATACTCAAAAAATATTTGACTCACAAAACACTTTATTTTAGTTATATGGGGGTTTTTAATGTCGCTTATCAATAATAAGTAAATAATAATATGAAATCAGACAAAAAAAAACTGACGAAACTTGATAGTTTCTTATATATTGAGACGAAAATGAGCAAAAAATATTCACGTCACAAAACACTTTATTTTAGTTTTTTGGGGGTTTTTAATATCGCTTATCAATAATAAGTAAGTAATAATATGAAATCAGAGAACAAAAAATTGACGAAACTAGATAGTTGTTTATATCGAGACAAACATGCTCAAAAAATATTAGACTCACAAAACACTTTATTTTAGTTATTTGGGGGTTTTTAATGTCGCTTATCAATAATAAGTAAGTAATAATATGAAATCAGACAAAAAAAAACTGACGAAACTTGATACTTTCTTATATATTGAGACGAAAATGAGCAAAAAATATTTGACTCACAAAACACTTTTTTTTTTAGTTATATGGGGGTTTTTAATGTCGCTTATCAATAATAAGTAAGTAAAAATATGAAATCAGACAAAAAAAAAATGACGAAACTAGATACTTTCTTATATATTGAGACGAAAATGAGCAAAAAATATTCACGTCACAAAACACTTTATTTTAGTTTTTTGGGGGTTTTTAATATCGATTATCAATAATAATTAAGTAATAATATGAAATCTGAGAACAAAAAATTGACGAAACTAGATAGTTGTTTATATCGAGACAAGCATGCTCAAAAAATATTTGACTCACAAAACACTTTATTTTAGTTATATGGGGGTTTTTAATGTCGCTTATCAATAATAAGTAAATAATAATATGAAATCAGACAAAAAAAAACTGACGAAACTTGATAGTTTCTTATATATTGAGACGAAAATGAGCAAAAAATATTCACTTCACAAAACACTTTATTTTAGTTATTTGGGGGTTTTTAATGTCGCTTATCAATAATAAGTAAGTAATAATATGAAATCAGAGAACAAAAAATTGACGAAACTAGACAGTTGTTTATATCGAGACAAGCATCCTCAAAAAATATTTTACTTACAAAACACTATATTTTAGTTATTTGGGGGTTTTTAATGTCGCTTATCAATAATAAGTAAGTAATAATATGAAATCAGACAAAAAAAACTGACGAAACTTGATAGTTTCTTATATATTGAGACGAAAATGAGCAAAAAATATTTGACTCACAAAACACTTTTTTTTTAGTTATATGGGGGTTTTTAATGTCGCTTATCAATAATAAGTAAATAATAATATGAAATCAGACAAAAAAAAACTGACGAAACTTGATAGTTTCTTATATATTGAGACGAAAATGAGCAAAAAATATTCACTTCACAAAACACTTTATTTTAGTTATTTGGGGGTTTTTAATGTCGCTTATCAATAATAAGTAAGTAATAATATGAAATCAGAGAACAAAAAATTGACGAAACTAGACAGTTGTTTATATCGAGACAAGCATCCTCAAAAAATATTTTACTTACAAAACACTATATTTTAGTTATTTGGGGGTTTTTAATGTCGCTTATCAATAATAAGTAAGTAATAATATGAAATCAGACAAAAAAAACTGACGAAACTTGATAGTTTCTTATATATTGAGACGAAAATGAGCAAAAAATATTTGACTCACAAAACACTTTTTTTTTAGTTATATGGGGGTTTTTAATGTCGCTTATTAATAATAAGTAAGTAATAATATGAAATCAGACAAAAAAAAACTGACGAAACTTGATACTTTCTTATATATTGAGACGAAAATGAGCAAAAAATATTCACGTCACAAAACACTTTATTTTAGTTTTTTGGGGGTTTTTAATATCGCTTATCAATAATAAGTTAGTAATAATATGAAATCAGAGAACAAAAAATTGACGAAACTAGATAGTTGTTTATATCGAGACAAGCATGTTCAAAAAATATTTGACTCACAAAACACTTTATTTTAGTTATTTGGGGGTTTTTAATGTCGCTTATCAATAATAAGTAAGTAATAATATGAAATCAGACAAAAAAAAACTGACGAAACTTGATACTTTCTGAAATATTGAGACGAAAATGAGCAAAAAATATTCACGTCACAAAACACTTCATTTTAGTTTTTTGGGGGTTTTTAATAACGCTTATCAATAATAAGTAAGTAATAATATGAAATCAGAGAACAAAAAATTGACGAAACTAGACAGTTGTTTATATCGAGACAAGCATGCTCAAAAAATATTTGACTCACAAAACACTTTATTTTAGTTATTTGGGGGTTTTTAATGTCGCTTATCAATAATAAGTAAGTAATAATATGAAATCAGACAAAAAAAAACTGACGAAACTTGATAGTTTCTTATATATTGAGACGAAAATGAGCTAAAAATATTCACGTCAGAAAACACTTTATTTTAGTTTTTTGGGGGTTTTTAATATCGCTTATTAATAATAAGTAAGTAAGAATATGAAATCAGAGAACCAAAAATTGACGAAACTAGATAGTTGTTTATATCGAGACAAGCATGCTCAAAAAATATTTGACTCACAAAACACTTTATTTAAGTTATTTGGGGGTTTTTAATGTCGCTTATCAATAATAAGTAAGTAATAATATGAAATCAGACAAAAAAAAACTGACGAAACTTGATACTTTCTTCTTATATATTGAGACGAAAATGAGCAAAAAATATTCACTTCACAAAACACTTTATTTTAGTTATTTGGGGGTTTTTATTATCGCTTATCAATAAAAAGTAAATAATCATATGAAATCAGAGAACAAAAAAAATTGACGAAACTAGATAGTTTTTTATATCGAGACAAGCATGCTCAAAAAATATTTGACTCACAAAACACTTTATTTTAGTTATTTGGGGGTTTTTAATGTCGCTTATCAATAATAAGTAAGTAATAATATGAAATCAGACAAAAAAAAACTGACGAAACTTGATACTTTCTTATATATTGAGACGAAAATGAGCAAAAAATATTCACGTCACAAAACACTTCATTTTAGTTTTTTGGGGGTTTTTAATATCGCTTATCAATAATAAGTAAGTAATAATATGAAATCAGAAAACAAAAAATTGACGAAACTAGATAGTTGTTTATATCGAGACAAGCATGCTCAAAAAATATTTGACTCACAAAACACTTTATTTTAGTTATTTGGGGGTTTTTAATGTCGCTTATCAATAATAAGTAAGTAATAATATGAAATAAGACAAAAAAAAAACAGACGAAACTTGATACTTTCTTATATATTGAGACGAAATGAGCAAAAAATATTTGACTCACAAAACACTTTATTTTAGTTATTTGGGGGTTTTTAATGTCGCTTATCAATAATAAGTAAGTAATAATATGAAATCAGAAAACAAAAAATTGACGAAACTATATAGTTGTTTATATCGAGACAAGCATGCTCAAAAAATATTTGTCTCACAAAACACTTTATTTTAGTTATTTGGGGGTTTTTAATGTCGCTTATCAATAATAAGTAAGTAATAATATGAAATCAGACAAAAAAAAACTGACGAAACTTGATACTTTCTTATATATTGAGACGAAAATGAGCAAAAAATATTTGACTCTTAAAACACTTTTTTTTTTAGTTATATGGGGGTTTTTAATGTCGCTTATCAATAATTAGTAAGTAAAAATATGAAATCAGACAAAAAAAAAATGACGAAACTAGATACTTTCTTATATATTGAGACGAAAATGAGCAAAAAATATTCACGTCACAAAACACTTTATTTTAGTTTTTTGGGGGTTTTTAATATCGATTATCAATAATAATTAAGTAATAATATGAAATCAGAGAACAAAAAATTGACGAAACTAGATAGTTGTTTATATCGAGTAAAGCATGCTCAAAAAATATTTGACTCACAAAACACTTTATTTTAGTTATATGGGGGTTTTTAATGTCGCTTATCAATAATAAGTAAATAATAATATGAAATCAGACAAAAAAAAACTGACGAAACTTGATAGTTTCTTATATATTGAGACGAAAATGAGCAAAAAATATTCACTTCACAAAACACTTTATTTTAGTTATTTGGGGGTTTTTAATGTCGCTTATCAATAATAAGTAAGTAATAATATGAAATCAGAGAACAAAAAATTGACGAAACTAGACAGTTGTTTATATCGAGACAAGCATCCTCAAAAAATATTTTACTTACAAAACACTATATTTTAGTTATTTGGGGGTTTTTAATGTCGCTTATCAATAATAAGTAAGTAATAATATGAAATCAGACAAAAAAAAACTGACGAAACTTGATAGTTTCTTATATATTGAGACGAAAATGAGCAAAAAATATTTGACTCACAAAACACTTTTTTTTTAGTTATATGGGGGTTTTTAATGTCGCTTATTAATAATAAGTAAGTAATAATATGAAATCAGACAAAAAAAAACTGACGAAACTTGATACTTTCTTATATATTGAGACGAAAATGAGCAAAAAATATTCACGTCACAAAACACTTTATTTTAGTTTTTTGGGGGTTTTTAATATCGCTTATCAATAATAAGTTAGTAATAATATGAAATCAGAGAACAAAAAATTTACGAAACTAGATAGTTGTTTATATCGAGACAAGCATGTTCAAAAAATATTTGACTCACAAAACACTTTATTTTAGTTATTTGGGGGTTTTTAATGTCGCTTATCAATAATAAGTAAATAATAATATGAAATCAGACAAAAAAAAACTGACGAAACTTGATAGTTTCTTATATATTGAGACGAAAATGAGCAAAAAATATTCACTTAACAAAACTCTTTATTTTAGTTATTTGGGGGTTTTTAATATCGCTTATCAATAATAAGTAAATAATCATATGAAATCAGAGAACAAAAAATTGACGAAACTAGATAGTTGTTTATATCGAGACAAACATGCTCAAAAAATATTAGACTCACAAAACACTTTATTTTAGTTATTTGGGGGTTTTTAATGTCGCTTATCAATAATAAGTAAGTAATAACATGAAATCAGACAAAAAAAAACTGACGAAACTTGATACTTTCTTATATATTGAGACGAAAATGAGCAAAAAATATTTACGTCACAAAACACTTTATTTTAGTTATTTGGGGGTTTTTAATGTCGCTTATCAATAATAAGTAAGTAATAATATGAAATCAGAGAACAAAAAATTGACGAAACTAGATAGTTGTTTATATCGAGACAAGCATGCTCAAAAAATATTAGACTCACAAAACACTTTATTTTAGTTATTTGGGGGTTTTTAATGTCGCTTATCAATAATAAGTAAGTAATAATATGAAATCAGACAAAAAAAAACTGACGAAACTTGATACTTTCTTATATATTGAGACGAAAATGAGCAAAAAATATTTGACTCACAAAACACATTTTTTTTAGTTATATGGGGGTTTTTAATGTCGCTTATCAATAATAAGTAAGTAAAAATATGAAATCAGACAAAAAAAAAATGACGAAACTAGATACTTTCTTACATATTGAGACGAAAATGAGCAAAAAATATTCACGTCACAAAACACTTTATTTTAGTTTTTTGGGGGTTTTTAATATCGATTATCAATAATAATTAAGTAATAATATGAAATCAGACAACAAAAAATTGACGAAACTAGATAGTTGTTTATATCGAGACAAGCATGCTCAAAAAATATTTGACTCACAAAACACTTTATTTTAGTTATTTGGGGGTTTTTAATGTCGCTTATCAATAATAAGTAAATAATAATATGAAATCAGACAAAAAAAAACTGACGAAACTTGATAGTTTCTTATATATTGAGACGAAAATGAGCAAAAAATATTTGACTCACAAATAACTTTATTTTAGTTATTTGGGGGTTTTTAATATCGCTTATCAATAATAAGTAAATAATAATATGAAATCAGAGAACAAAAAATTGACGAAACTAGATAGTTGTTTATATCGAGACAAACATGCTCAAAAAATATTTGACTCACAAAACACTTTATTTTAGTTATTTGGGGGTTTTTAATGTCGCTTAACAATAATAAGTAAATAATAATATGAAATCAGACAAAAAAAACTGACGAAACTTGATAGTTTCTTATATATTGAGACGAAAATGAGCAAAAAATATTCACTTCACAAAACACTTTATTTTAGTTATTTGGGGGTTTTTAATGTCGCTTATCAATAATAAGTAAATAATAATTTGAAATCAGAGAACAAAAAATTGACGAAACTTGATAGTTTCTTATATATTGAGACGAAAATGAGCAAAAAATATTCACGTCACAAAACACTTCATTTTAGTTTTTTGGGGGTTTTTAATATCGCTTAACAATAATAAGTAAGTAATAATATGAAATCAGAGAACAAAAAATTGACGGAACAAGATAGTTGTTTATATCGAGACAAGCATGCTCAAAAAATTTTTGACTCAGAAAACACTTAATTTTAGTTATTTGGGGGTTTTTAATGTCGCTTATCAATAATAAGTAAATAATAATATGAAATCAGACAAAAAAAACTGACGAAACTTGATAGTTTCTTATATATTGAGACGAAAATGAGCAAAAAATATTCACTTCACAAAACACTTTATTTTAGTTATTTGGGGGTTTTTAATGTCGCTTATCAATAATAAGTAAATAATAATTTGAAATCAGAGAACAAAAAATTGACGAAACTTGATAGTTTCTTATATATTGAGACGAAAATGAGCAAAAAATATTTGACTCACAAATAACTTTATTTTAGTTATTTGGGGGTTTTTAATGTCGCTTAACAATAATAAGTGAGTAATAATATGAAATCAGACAAAAAAACTGACAAAACTTGATACTTTCTTATATATTGAGACGAAAATGAGCAAAAAATATTCACGTCACAAAGTACTTTATTTTAGTTATTTGGGGGTTTTTAATATCGCTTATCAATAATAAGTAAGTAATTATATGAAATCAGAGAACAAAAAATTGACGGAGCTAGATAGTTTTTTGTATCGAGACAAGCATGCTCAAAAAATATTTGACTCAGAAAACACTTTATTTTAGTTATTTGGGGGTTTTTAATGTCGCTTATCAATAATAAGTAAATAATAATATGAAATCAGACAAAAAAAACTGACGAAACTTGATAGTTTCTTATATATTGAGACGAAAATGAGCAAAAAATATTCACGTCACAAAACACTTCATTTTAGTTTTTTGGGGGTTTTTAATAACGCTTATCAATAATAAGTAAGTAATAATATGAAATCAGAGAACAAAAAATTGACGAAACTAGACAGTTGTTTATATCGAGACAAGCATGCTCAAAAAATATTTGACTCACAAAACACTTTATTTTAGTTATATGGGGGTTTTTAATGTCGCTTATCAATAATAAGTAAATAATAATATGAAATCAGACAAAAAAAAACTGACGAAACTTGATAGTTTCTTATATATTAAGACGAAAATGAGCAAAAAATATTTGACTCACAAAACACTTTTTTTTTAGTTATATGGGGGTTTTTAATGTCGCTTATTAATAATAAGTAAGTAATAATATGAAATCAGACAAAAAAAAAACTGACGAAACTTGATACTTTCTTATATATTGAGACGAAAATGAGCTAAAAATATTCACGTCAGAAAACACTTTATTTTAGTTTTTTGGGGGTTTTTAATATCGCTTATTAATAATAAGTAAGTAAGAATATGAAATCAGAGAACCAAAAATTGACGAAACTAGATAGTTGTTTATATCGAGACAAGCATGCTCAAAAAATATTTGACTCACAAAACATTTTATTTAAGTTATTTGGGGGTTTTTAATGTCGCTTATCAATAATAAGTAAGTAATAATATGAAATCAGACAAAAAAAAACTGACGAAACTTGATACTTTCTTCTTATATATTGAGACGAAAATGAGCAAAAAATATTCACTTCACAAAACACTTTATTTTAGTTATTTGGGGGTTTTTATTATCGCTTATCAATAAAAAGTAAATAATCATATGAAATCAGAGAACAAAAAAATTGACGAAACTAGATAGTTTTTTATATCGAGACAAGCATGCTCAAAAAATATTTGACTCACAAAACACTTTATTTTAGTTATTTGGGGGTTTTTAATGTCGCTTATCAATAATAAGTAAGTAATAATATGAAATCAGACAAAAAAAAACTGACGAAACTTGATACTTTCTTATATATTGAGACGAAAATGAGCAAAAAATATTCACGTCACAAAACACTTCATTTTAGTTTTTTGGGGGTTTTTAATATCGCTTATCAATAATAAGTAAGTAATAATATGAAATCAGAAAACAAAAAATTGACGAAACTAGATAGTTGTTTATATCGAGACAAGCATGCTCAAAAAATATTTGACTCACAAAACACTTTATTTTAGTTATTTGGGGGTTTTTAATGTCGCTTATCAATAATAAGTAAGTAATAATATGAAATCAGACAAAAAAAACAGACGAAACTTGATACTTTCTTATATATTGAGACGAAAATGAGCAAAAAATATTTGACTCACAAAACACTTTATTTTAGTTATTTGGGGGTTTTTAATGTCGCTTATCAATAATAAGTAAGTAATAATATGAAATCAGAAAACAAAAAATTGACGAAACTATATAGTTGTTTATATCGAGACAAGCATGCTCAAAAAATATTTGTCTCACAAAACACTTTATTTTAGTTATTTGGGGGTTTTTAATGTCGCTTATCAATAATAAGTAAGTAATAATATGAAATCAGACAAAAAAAAACTGACGAAACTTGATACTTTCTTATATATTGAGACGAAAATGAGCAAAAAATATTTGACTCACAAAACACTTTTTTTTTTAGTTATATGGGGGTTTTTAATGTCGCTTATCAATAATAAGTAAGTAAAAATATGAAATCAGACAAAAAAAAAATGACGAAACTAGATACTTTCTTATATATTGAGACGAAAATGAGCAAAAAATATTCACGTCACAAAACACTTTATTTTAGTTTTTTGGGGGTTTTTAATATCGATTATCAATAATAATTAAGTAATAATATGAAATCAGAGAACAAAAAATTGACGAAACTAGATAGTTGTTTATATCGAGACAAGCATGCTCAAAAAATATTTGACTCACAAAACACTTTATTTTAGTTATATGGGGGTTTTTAATGTCGCTTATCAATAATAAGTAAATAATAATATGAAATCAGACAAAAAAAAACTGACGAAACTTGATAGTTTCTTATATATTGAGACGAAAATGAGCAAAAAATATTCACTTCACAAAACACTTTATTTTAGTTATTTGGGGGTTTTTAATGTCGCTTATCAATAATAAGTAAGTAATAATATGAAATCAGAGAACAAAAAATTGACGAAACTAGACAGTTGTTTATATCGAGACAAGCATCCTCAAAAAATATTTTACTTACAAAACACTATATTTTAGTTATTTGGGGGTTTTTAATGTCGCTTATCAATAATAAGTAAGTAATAATATGAAATCAGACAAAAAAAAACTGACGAAACTTGATACTTTCTTATATATTGAGACGAAAATGAGCAAAAAATATTCACGTCACAAAACACTTCATTTTAGTTTTTTGGGGGTTTTTAATATCGCTTATCAATAATAAGTAAGTAATAATATGAAATCAGAAAACAAAAAATTGACGAAACTAGATAGTTGTTTATATCGAGACAAGCATGCTCAAAAAATATTTGACTCACAAAACACTTTATTTTAGTTATTTGGGGGTTTTTAATGTCGCTTATCAATAATAAGTAAGTAATAATATGAAATCAGACAAAAAAAAACAGACGAAACTTGATACTTTCTTATATATTGAGACGAAAATGAGCAAAAAATATTTGACTCACAAAACACTTTATTTTAGTTATTTGGGGGTTTTTAATGTCGCTTATCAATAATAAGTAAGTAATAATATGAAATCAGAAAACAAAAAATTGACGAAACTATATAGTTGTTTATATCGAGACAAGCATGCTCAAAAAATATTTGTCTCACAAAACACTTTATTTTAGTTATTTGGGGGTTTTTAATGTCGCTTATCAATAATAAGTAAGTAATAATATGAAATCAGACAAAAAAAAACTGACGAAACTTGATACTTTCTTATATATTGAGACGAAAATGAGCAAAAAATATTCACTTCACAAAACACTTTATTTTAGTTTTTTGGGGGTTTTTAGTATCGCTTATCAATAATAAGTAAATAATAATATGAAATCAGAGAACAAAAAATTGACGAAACTAGATAGTTGTTTATATCGAGACAAGCATGCTCAAAAAATATTTGACTCACAAAACACTTTATTTTAGTTATTTGTGGGTTTTTAATGTCGCTTATCAATAATAAGTAAGTAATAATATGAAATCAGACAAAAAAAAACAGACGAAACTTGATACTTTCTTATATATAGAGACGAAAATGAGCAAAAAATATTTGACTCACAAAACACTTTTTTTTTTTAGTTATATGGGGGTTTTTAATGTCGCTTATTAATAATAAGTAAGTAATAATATGAAATCAGACAAAAAAAAACTGACGAAACTTGATACTTTCTTATATATTGAGACGAAAATGAGCAAAAAATATTCACGTCACAAAACACTTTATTTTAGTTTTTTGGGGGTTTTTAATATCGCTTATCAATAATAAGTAAGTAATAATATGAAATCAGAGAACAAAAAATTGACGAAACTAGATAGTTGTTTATATCGAGACAAGCATACTCAAAAAATATTTGACTCACAAAACACTTTATTTTAGTTATATGGGGGTTTTTAATGTCGCTTATCAATAATAAGTAAATAATAATATGAAATCAGACAAAAAAAAACTGACGAAACTTGATAGTTTCTTATATATTGAGACGAAAATGAGCAAAAAATATTCACGTCACAAAACACTTTATTTTAGTTTTTTGGGGGTTTTTAATATCGCTTATCAATAATAAGTAAGTAATAATATGAAATCAGAGAACAAAAAATTGACGAAACTAGATAGTTGTTTATATCGAGACAAACATGCTCAAAAAATATTAGACTCACAAAACACTTTATTTCAGTTATTTGGGGGTTTTTAATGTCGCTTATCAATAATAAGTAAGTAATAACATGAAATCAGACAAAAAAAAACTGACGAAACTTGATACTTTCTTATATATTGAGACGAAAATGAGCAAAAAATATTTACGTCACAAAACACTTTATTTTAGTTATTTGGGGGTTTTTAATGTCGCTTATCAATAATAAGTAAGTAATAATATGAAATCAGAGAACAAAAAATTGACGAAACTAGATAGTTGTTTATATCGAGACAAGCATGCTCAAAAAATATTAGACTCACAAAACACTTTATTTTAGTTATTTGGGGGTTTTTAATGTCGCTTATCAATAATAAGTAAGTAATAATATGAAATCAGACAAAAAAAAACTGACGAAACTTGATACTTTCTTATATATTGAGACGAAAATGAGCAAAAAATATTTGACTCTCAAAACACTTTTTTTTTTAGTTATATGGGGGTTTTTAATGTCGCTTATCAATAATAAGTAAGTAAAAATATGAAATCAGACAAAAAAAAAATGACGAAACTAGATACTTTCTTATATATTGAGACGAAAATGAGCAAAAAATATTCACGTCACAAAACACTTTATTTTAGTTTTTTGGGGGTTTTTAATATCGATTATCAATAATAATTAAGTAATAATATGAAATCAGAGAACAAAAAATTGACGAAACTAGATAGTTGTTTATATCGAGACAAGCATGCTCAAAAAATATTTGACTCACAAAACACTTTATTTTAGTTATATGGGGGTTTTTAATGTCGCTTATCAATAATAAGTAAATAATAATATGAAATCAGACAAAAAAAAACTGACGAAACTTGATAGTTTCTTATATATTAAGACGAAAATGAGCAAAAAATATTTGACTCACAAAACACTTTTTTTTTAGTTATATGGGGGTTTTTAATGTCGCTTATTAATAATAAGTAAGTAATAATATGAAATCAGACAAAAAAAAACTGACGAAACTTGATACTTTCTTATATATTGAGACGAAAATGAGCAAAAAATATTCACGTCACAAAACACTTTATTTTAGTTTTTTGGGGGTTTTTAATATCGCTTATCAATAATAAATTAGTAATAATATGAAATCAGAGAACAAAAAATTGACGAAACTAGATAGTTGTTTATATCGAGACAAGCATGTTCAAAAAATATTTGACTCACAAAACACTTTATTTTAGTTATTTGGGGGTTTTTAATGTCGCTTATCAATAATAAGTAAGTAATAATATGAAATCAGACAAAAAAAAAACTGACGAAACTTGATACTTTCTGAAATACTGAGACGAAAATGAGCAAAAAATATTCACGTCACAAAACACTTCATTTTAGTTTTTTGGGGGTTTTTAATAACGCTTATCAATAATAAGTAAGTAATAATATGAAATCAGAGAACAAAAAATTGACGAAACTAGACAGTTGTTTATATCGAGACAAGCATGCTCAAAAAATATTTGACTCACAAAACACTTTATTTTAGTTATTTGGGGGTTTTTAATGTCGCTTATCAATAATAAGTAAGTAATAATATGAAATCAGACAAAAAAAACTGACGAAACTTGATAGTTTCTTATATATTGAGACGAAAATGAGCTAAAAATATTCACGTCAGAAAACACTTTATTTTAGTTTTTTGGGGGTTTTTAATATCGCTTATTAATAATAAGTAAGTAAGAATATGAAATCAGAGAACCAAAAATTGACGAAACTAGATAGTTGTTTATATCGAGACAAGCATGCTCAAAAAATATTTGACTCACAAAACATTTTATTTAAGTTATTTGGGGGTTTTTAATGTCGCTTATCAATAATAAGTAAGTAATAATATGAAATCAGACAAAAAAAAACTGACGAAACTTGATACTTTCTTCTTATATATTGAGACGAAAATGAGCAAAAAATATTCACTTCACAAAACACTTTATTTTAGTTATTTGGGGGTTTTTATTATCGCTTATCAATAAAAAGTAAATAATCATATGAAATCAGAGAACAAAAAAATTGACGAAACTAGATAGTTTTTTATATCGAGACAAGCATGCTCAAAAAATATTTGACTCACAAAACACTTTATTTTAGTTATTTGGGGGTTTTTAATGTCGCTTATCAATAATAAGTAAGTAATAATATGAAATCAGACAAAAAAAAACTGACGAAACTTGATACTTTCTTATATATTGAGACGAAAATGAGCAAAAAATATTCACGTCACAAAACACTTCATTTTAGTTTTTTGGGGGTTTTTAATATCGCTTATCAATAATAAGTAAGTAATAATATGAAATCAGAAAACAAAAAATTGACGAAACTAGATAGTTGTTTATATCGAGACAAGCATGCTCAAAAAATATTTGACTCACAAAACACTTTATTTTAGTTATTTGGGGGTTTTTAATGTCGCTTATCAATAATCAGTAAGTAATAATATGAAATCAGACAAAAAAAAACAGACGAAACTTGATACTTTCTTATATATTGAGACGAAAATGAGCAAAAAATATTTGACTCACAAAACACTTTATTTTAGTTATTTGGGGGTTTTTAATGTCGCTTATCAATAATAAGTAAGTAATAATATGAAATCAGAAAACAAAAAATTGACGAAACTATATAGTTGTTTATATCGAGACAAGCATGCTCAAAAAATATTTGTCTCACAAAACACTTTATTTTAGTTATTTGGGGGTTTTTAATGTCGCTTATCAATAATAAGTAAGTAATAATATGAAATCAGACAAAAAAAAACTGACGAAACTTGATACTTTCTTATATATTGAGACGAAAATGAGCAAAAAATATTTGACTCACAAAACACTTTTTTTTTTAGTTATATGGGGGTTTTTAATGTCGCTTATCAATAATAAGTAAGTAAAAATATGAAATCAGACAAAAAAAAAATGACGAAACTAGATACTTTCTTATATATTGAGACGAAAATGAGCAAAAAATATTCACGTCACAAAACACTTTATTTTAGTTTTTTGGGGGTTTTTAATATCGATTATCAATAATAATTAAGTAATAATATGAAATCAGAGAACAAAAAATTGACGAAACTAGATAGTTGTTTATATCGAGACAAGCATGCTCAAAAAATATTTGACTCACAAAACACTTTATTTTAGTTATATGGGGGTTTTTAATGTCGCTTATCAATAATAAGTAAATAATAATATGAAATCAGACAAAAAAAAACTGACGAAACTTGATAGTTTCTTATATATTGAGACGAAAATGAGCAAAAAATATTCACTTCACAAAACACTTTATTTTAGTTATTTGGGGGTTTTTAATGTCGCTTATCAATAATAAGTAAGTAATAATATGAAATCAGAGAACAAAAAATTGACGAAACTAGACAGTTGTTTATATCGAGACAAGCATCCTCAAAAAATATTTTACTTACAAAACACTATATTTTAGTTATTTGGGGGTTTTTAATGTCGCTTATCAATAATAAGTAAGTAATAATATGAAATCAGACAAAAAAAAACTGACGAAACTTGATAGTTTCTTATATATTGAGACGAAAATGAGCAAAAAATATTTGACTCACAAAACACTTTTTTTTTAGTTATATGGGGGTTTTTAATGTCGCTTATTAATAATAAGTAAGTAATAATATGAAATCAGACAAAAAAAAACTGACGAAACTTGATACTTTCTTATATATTGAGACGAAAATGAGCAAAAAATATTCACGTCACAAAACAATTTATTTTAGTTTTTTGGGGGTTTTTAATATCGCTTATCAATAATAAGTTAGTAATAATATGAAATCAGAGAACAAAAAATTGACGAAACTAGATAGTTGTTTATATCGAGACAAGCATGTTCAAAAAATATTTGACTCACAAAACACTTTATTTAAGTTATTTGGGGGTTTTTAATGTCGCTTATCAATAATAAGTAAGTAATAATATGAAATCAGACAAAAAAAAACTGACGAAACTTGATACTTTCTGAAATATTGAGACGAAAATGAGCAAAAAATATTCACGTCACAAAACACTTCATTTTAGTTTTTTGGGGGTTTTTAATAACGCTTATCAATAATAAGTAAGTAATAATATGAAATCAGAGAACAAAAAATTGACGAAACTAGACAGTTGTTTATATCGAGACAAGTATGCTCAAAAAATATTTGACTCACAAAACACTTTATTTTAGTTATTTGGGGGTTTTTAATGTCGCTTATCAATAATAAGTAAGTAATAATATGAAATCAGACAAAAAAAAACTGACGAAACTTGATAGTTTCTTATATATTGAGACGAAAATGAGCTAAAAATATTCACGTCAGAAAACACTTTATTTTAGTTTTTTGGGGGTTTTTAATATCGCTTATTAATAATAAGTAAGTAAGAATATGAAATCAGAGAACCAAAAATTGACGAAACTAGATAGTTGTTTATATCGAGACAAGCATGCTCAAAAAATATTTGACTCACAAAACACTTTATTTAAGTTATTTGGGGGTTTTTAATGTCGCTTATCAATAATAAGTAAGTAATAATATGAAATCAGACAAAAAAAAACTGACGAAACTTGATACTTTCTTCTTATATATTGAGACGAAAATGAGCAAAAAATATTCACTTCACAAAACACTTTATTTTAGTTATTTGGGGGTTTTTATTATCGCTTATCAATAAAAAGTAAATAATCATATGAAATCAGAGAACAAAAAAATTGACGAAACTAGATAGTTTTTTATATCGAGACAAGCATGCTCAAAAAATATTTGACTCACAAAACACTTTATTTTAGTTATTTGGGGGTTTTTAATGTCGCTTATCAATAATAAGTAAGTAATAATATGAAATCAGACAAAAAAAAACTGACGAAACTTGATACTTTCTTATATATTGAGACGAAAATGAGCAAAAAATATTCACGTCACAAAACACTTCATTTTAGTTTTTTGGGGGTTTTTAATATCGCTTATCAATAATAAGTAAGTAATAATATGAAATCAGAGAACAAAAAATTGACGAAACTAGATAGTTGTTTATATCTTAACACGCATGCTCAAAAAATATTGGACTCACAAAACACTTTATTTTAGTTATTTGGGGGTTTTTAATGTCGCTTATCAATAATAAGTAAGTAATAATATGAAATCAGAAAACAAAAAATTGACGAAACTAGATAGTTGTTTATATCGAGACAAGCATGTTAAAAAAATATTTGACTCACAAAACACTTTATTTTAGTTATTTGGGGGTTTTTAATGTCGCTTATCAATAATAAGTAAGTAATAATATGAAATCAGACAAAAAAAAACAGACGAAACTTGATACTTTCTTATATATTGAGACGAAAATGAGCAAAAAATATTTGACTCACAAAACACTTTATTTTAGTTATTTGGGGGTTTTTAATGTCGCTTATCAATAATAAGTAAGTAATAATATGAAATCAGAAAACAAAAAATTGACGAAACTATATAGTTGTTTATATCGAGACAAGCATGCTCAAAAAATATTTGTCTCACAAAACACTTTATTTTAGTTATTTGGGGGTTTTTAATGTCGCTTATCAATAATAAGTAAGTAATAATATGAAATCAGACAAAAAAAAACAGACGAAACTTGATACTTTCTTATATATTGAGACGAAAATGAGCAAAAATATTTGACTCACAAAACACTTTTTTTTTAGTTATATGAGGGTTTTTAATGTCGCTTATTTATAATAAGTAAGTAATAATATGAAATCAGACAAAAAAAACTGACGAAACTTGATACTTTCTTATATATTAAGACGAAATGAGCAAAAAATATTCACGTCACAAAACACCTCATTTTAGTTTTTTGGGGGTTTTTAATATCGCTTATCAATAATAAGTAAGTAATAATATGAAATCAGAGAACAAAAAATTGACGAAACTAGACAGTTGTTTATATCGAGACAAGCATCCTCAAAAAATATTTTACTTACTAAACACTATATTTTAGTTATTTGGGGGTTTTTAATGTCGCTTATCAATAATAAGCAAGTAATAATATGAAATCAGAAAACAAAAAATTGACGAAACTAGATAGTTGTTTATATCGAGACAAGCATGCTCAAAAAATATTTGACTCACAAAACACTTTATTTTAGTTATTTGGGGGTTTTTAATGTCGCTTATCAATAATAAGTAAGTAATAATATGAAATCAGACAAAAAAAAACTGACGAAACTTGATACTTTCTTATATATTGAGACGAAAATGAGCAAAAAATATTTGACTCACAAAACACTTTTTTTCTAGTTATATGGGGGTTTTTAATGTCGCTTATTAATAATAAGTAAGTAATAATATGAAATCAGACAAAAAAAACTGACGAAACTTGATACTTTCTTATATATTGAGACGAAAATGAGCAAAAAATATTTACGTCACAAAACACTTTATTTTAGTTTTTTGGGGGTTTTTAATATCGCTTATCAATAATAAGTAAGTAATAATATGAAATCAGAGAACAAAAAATTGACGGAACTAGATAGTTGTTTATATCGAGACAAGCATGCTCAAAAATATTTGACTCACAAAACACTTTATTTTAGTTTTTTGGGGGTTTTTAATGTCGCTTATCAATAATAAGTAAGTAATAATATGAAATCAGAGAACAAAAAATTGACGAAACTAGATAGTTGTTTATACCGAGACAAGCATGCTCAAAAAATATTTGACTCACAAAACACTTTATTTTAGTTATTTGGGGGTTTTTAATGTCGCTTATCAATAATAAGTAAGTAATAATATGAAATCAGACAAAAAAAGAACAGACGAAACTTGATACTTTCTTATATATTGAGACGAAAATGAGCAAAAAATATTTGACTCACAAAACACTTTTTTTTTAGTTATATGGGGGTTTTTAATGTCGCCTATTAATAATAAGTAAGTAATAATATGATATCAGACAAAAAAAAACTGACGAAACTTGATACTTTCTTATATATTGAGACGAAAATGAACAAAAAATATTTGACTCACAAAACACATTTTTTTTAGTTATATGGGGGTTTTTAATGTCGCCTATCAATAATAAGTAAGTAAGAATATGAAATTAGACAAAAAAAAACTGACGAAACTTGATAGTTTCTTATATATTGAGACGAAAATGAGCAAAAAATATTTGACTCACAAATAACTTTATTTTAGTTATTTGGGGGTTTTTAATGTCGCTTAACAATAATAAGTAAGTAATAATATGAAATCAGACCAAAAAACTGACGAAACTTGATACTTTCTTATTTATTGAGACGAAAATGAGCAAAAAATATTCACGTCACAAAACACTTTATTTTAGTTTTTTGGGGGTTTTTAATATCGCTTATCAATAATAAGTAAGTAATATGAAATCAGAGAAGAAAAAATTGACGGAACTAGATAGTTGTTTATATTGAGACAAGCATGCTCAAAAAATATTTGACTCAGAAAACACTTTATTTTAGTTATTTGGGGGTTTTTAATGTCGCTTATCAATAATAAGTAAATAATAATATGAAATCAGACAAAAAAAAACTGACGAAACTTGATACTTTCTTATATACTGAGACGAAAATGAGCAAAAAATATTCACGTCACAAAACACTTCATTTTAGTTTTTTGGGGGTTTTTAATATCGCTTATCAATAATAAGTAAGTAATAATATGAAATCAGAGAACAAAAAATTGACGAAACTAGACAGTTGTTTATATCGAGACAATCATCCTCAAAAAATATTTTACTTACAAAACACTATATTTTAGTTATTTGGGGGTTTTTAATGTCGCTTATCAATAATAAGTAAGTAATAATATGAAATCAGACAAAAAAAAACTGACGAAACTTGATAGTTTCTTATATATTGAGACGAAAATGAGCAAAAAATATTCACGTCACAAAACACCTTATTTTAGTTTTTTGGGGGTTTTTAATATCGCTTATCAATAATAAGTAAGTAATAATATGAAATCAGAGAACAAAAAATTGACGAAACTAGATAGTTGTTTATATCGAGACAAGCATGCTCAAAAAATATTTGACTCACAAAACACTTTATTTTAGTTATTTGGGGGTTTTTAATGTCGCTTATCAATAATAAGTAAGTAATAATATGAAATCAGACAAAAAAAAACTGACGAAACTTAATACTTTCTTATATATTGAGACGAAAATGAGCAAAAAATATTTGACTTACAAAACACTTTTTTTTTAGTTATATGGGGGTTTTTAATGTCGCCTATCAATAATAAGTAAGTAAGAATATAAAATTAGACATAAAAAAACAGACGAAACTTGATAGTTTCTTATATATTGAGACGAAATAAGCAAAAAATATTTGACTCACAAATAACTTTATTTTAGTTATTTTGGGGTTTTTAATGTCGCTTATCAATAATAAGTAAGTAATAATATGAAATCAGAGAACAAAAAATTGACGGAACTAGATAGTTGTTTATATCGAGACAAGCATGCTCAAAAAATATTTGACTCAGAAAACACTTTATTTTAGTTATTTGGGGGTTTTTAATGTCGCTTATCAATAATAAGTAAATAATAATATGAAATCAGACAAAAAAAAACTGACGAAACATGATAGTTTCTTATATATTGAGACGAAAATGAGCAAAAAAGTTTCACTTCACAAAACACTTTATTTTAGTTATTTGGGGGTTTTTAATATCGCTTATCAATAATAAGTAAATAATAATATGAAATCAGAGAACAAAAAATTGACGAAACTAGATAGTTGTTTATATCGAGACAAACATGCTCAAAAAATATTTGACTCACAAAAAACTTTATTTTAGTTATTTGGGGGTTTTTAATGTCGCTTATCAATAATAAGTAAGTAATAATATGAAATCAGACAAAAAAAACTGACGAAACTTGATACTTTCTGAAATATTGAGACGAAAATGAGCAAAAAATATTCACGTCACAAAACACTTCATTTTAGTTTTTTGGGGGTTTTTAATAACGCTTATCAATAATAAGTAAGTAATAATATGAAATCAGAGAACAAAAAATTGACGAAACTAGACAGTTGTTTATATCGAGACAAGCATCCTCAAAAAATATTTTACTTACAAAACACTATATTTTAGTTATTTGGGGGTTTTTAATGTCGCTTATCAATAATAAGTAAGTAATAGTATGAAATCAGACAAAAAAAAACTGACGAAACTTGATAGTTTCTTACATATTGAGACGAAAATGAGCAAAAAATATTCACGTCACAAAACACTTTATTTTAGTTATTCGGGGGTTTTTAATGTCGCTTATCAATAATAAGTAAGTAATAATATGAAATCAGAGAACAAAAAATTGACGAAACTAGATAGTTGTTTATATCGAGACAAGGATGCTCAAAAAATATTTGACTCACAAAACACTTTATTTTAGTTATTTGGGGGTTTTTAATGTCGCTTATCAATAATAAGTAAGTAATAATATGAAATCAGACAAAAAAAACTGACGAAACTTTATACTTTCTTATATATTAAGACGAAAATGAGCAAAAAATATTTGACTCACAAAACACTTTTTTTCTAGTTATATGGGGGTTTTTAATGTCGCTTATTAATAATAAGTAATAATATGAAATCAGACAAAAAAAACTGACAAAACTTGATACTTTCTTATATATTGAGACGAAAATGAGCAAAAAATATTTACGTCACAAAACACTTTATTTTAGTTTTTTGGGGGTTTTTAATATCGCTTATCAATAATAAGTAAGTAATAATATGAAATCAGAGAACAAAAAATTGACGGAACTAGATAGTTGTTTATATCGAGACAAGCATGCTCAAAAAATATTTGACTCACAAAACACTTTATTTTAGTTATTTGGGGGTTTTTAATATCGCTTATCAATAATAAGTAAGTAATAATATGAAATCAGACAAAAAAAAACTGACGAAACTTGATACTTTCTTATATATTGAGACGAAAATGAGCAAAAAATATTCACGTCACAAAACACTTCATTTTAGTTTTTTGGGGGTTTTTAATATCGCTTATCAATAATAAGTAAGTAATAATATGAAATCAGAGAACAAAAAATTGACGAAACTAGATAGTTGTTTATATCTAAACACGCATGCTCAAAAAATATTGGACTCACAAAACACTTTATTTTAGTTATTTGGGGGTTTTTAATGTCGCTTATCAATAATAAGTAAGTAATAATATGAAATCAGAAAACAAAAAATTGACGAAACTAGATAGTTGTTTATATCGAGACAAGCATGCTCAAAAAATATTTGACTCACAAAACACTTTATTTTAGTTATTTGGGGGTTTTTAATGTCGCTTATCAATAATAAGTAAGTAATAATATGAAATCAGACAAAAAAAAACAGACGAAACTTGATACTTTCTTATATATTGAGACGAAAATGAGCAAAAAATATTTGACTCACAAAACACTTTATTTTAGTTATTTGGGGGTTTTTAATGTCGCTTATCAATAATAAGTAAGTAATAATATGAAATCAGAAAACAAAAAATTGACGAAACTAGATAGTTGTTTATATCGAGACAAGCATGCTCAAAAAATATTTGACTCACAAAACACTTTATTTTTGTTATTTGGGGGTTTTTAATGTCGCTTATTAATAATAAGTAAGTAATAATATGAAATCAGACAAAAAAAACTGACGAAACTTGATACTTTCTTATATATTAAGACGAAATGAGCAAAAAATATTCACGTCACAAAACACTTCATTTTAGTTTTTTGGGGGTTTTTAATATCGCTTATCAATAATAAGTAAGTAATAATATGAAATCAGAGAACAAAAAATTGACGAAACTAGACAGTTGTTTATATCGAGACAAGCATCCTCAAAAAATATTTTACTTACAAAACACTATATTTAAGTTATTTGGGGGTTTTTAATGTCGCTTATCAATAATAAGCAAGTAATAATATGAAATCAGAAAACAAAAAATTGACGAAACTAGATAGTTGTTTGCTGTTGCTGAATAATTAGTGTAAGAATTGTTATCTAGTTATAAGTAGTATGTAGGTGTTAATTATTTCTAAGATCTCATATATTAAGATTGAATAAATAAAATAAAATGATATGTAGGAAAATAAGATTAAATAAGTTCATAAATTATAACATATAATTAAGATTAGTTAAGTAATAAATTTGTACATAGGTATAGCCTCGACAAATGTTTGTATAATAATTTACTTGTTTAATAAAAAAAAAAAAAGAAAAAAAAAGATAGTTGTTTATATCGAGAACAGCATGCTAAAAAATATTTGACTCACAAAACACTTTATTTTAGTTATTTGGGGTTTTTAATGTCGCTTATCAATAATAAGTAAGTAATAATATGAAATCAGACAAAAAAAAACTGACGAAACTTGATACTTTCTTATATATTGAGACGAAAATGAGCAAAAAATATTTGACTCACAAAACACATTTTTTTTAGTTATATGGGGGTTTTTAATGTCGCTTATCAATAATAAGTAAGTAAAAATATGAAATCAGACAAAAAAAAATTGACGAAACTTGATACTTTCTTATATATTGAGACGAAAATGAGCAAAAAATATTCACGTCACAAAACACTTTATTTTAGTTTTTTGGGGGTTTTTAATATCGCTTATCAATAATAAGTAAGTAAAAATATGAAATCAGATAACAAAAAAATGACGAAACTAGATAGTTGTTTATATCGACACAAGCATGCTCAAAAAATATTTGACTCACAAAACACTTTTTTTTAGTTATTTGGGAGTTTTTAATGTCGCTTATCAATAATAAGTAAATAATAATATGAAATCAGACAAAAAAAAACTGACGAAACTTGATAGTTTCTTATATATTGAGACGAAAATGGGCAAAAAATATTCACTTCACAAAACACTTTATTTTAGTTATTTGGGGGTTTTTAGTATCGCTTATTAATAATAAGTAAATAATAATATGAAATCAGAGAACAAAAAATTGACGAAACTAGATAGTTGTTTATATCGAGACAAGCATGCTCAAAAAATATTTGACTCACAAAACACTTTATTTTAGTTATTTGGGGGTTTTTAATGTCATACAACTCCTACGATTTTTCTGACATTCATTCTTTCAAAATATCATATTTTTTTATTTAATCTGGCGGGCTTATTGCCATGTGGCAATCTCTTCCAACCAACCAGAAATATGTTTTAGTGGGTCCTAAGTTAAAACCAGTCTGGAATCCCATTTAAAATAAAATTGAGTTCCAGCGGGGATCGAACCCGCAACCTCCGGATCGGCAGACTAGCGTCTTACCACCAGGCCACGGAGGCCGTCTATCTCACATTACCAAAAGCAAAAGTAAATTTTCTTCTTAGATTAAGCGCGTTAGAAAGCACTCATCAACATACTTAAGTGACTGAATATACGAGTATATGTAACATATGTTTGTGTGTATATACTCGTTTGTATACATATGCATTATTTTTTATTTTATATCATTTTAAAAAACAATTCTACCTAGTTTTTTTAAAGTAAGCCGTTGCACACCAACAAACTCACCGGCCACATCGCTCTACAGGACCGATGGCACACCAAAGGGAGACGATCAGAGCACACCGGCATGGTATTTTCCCCATTTTTTTTAAGGAAGAATAGATATGACCGAAGGGATATTTCGGTTAGTATTCGGGGATATAAGGCATCCTTATATCCCCGAATACTAAGCGGAAAAAATCATGTGTCATTCGAGGGTTGGAGCACATCGCGTGGTTCGAAGCGACGACCTTCCGCTCGGAAGTCCAGAGTTTGTTGCCGTGAGGGTATGCACATCTATACAGTAATTCCAATGTGACGTTCTTCAGCATAGAGGTCACGACACAAATGTTTAATAATCGTCATGGTGTTTTTTCATACTCCACAATTAATAATAAATGTACAACTTATATAGCGCTGCCCAGATAGCAGATTCTTCTCCAGGTTACTATAATATGGAAACCGACCCCACTATTATTAAAATATTTAAAATATTCAAGAAAATTGTATTCGGTCCTGCGTACAAGAATCAGATAGATTTCATCTGTATGCGAAAGGAAAGGATATTTCCTATTTTATGGTACCCTGCAGGTACTCGACCATTTCTCATTCGAACAAATATCATAATTCCATTGGAAATATTTTAATATACGCCGATAATAAATAAATATATACTCGTAGATAAGCTTTTGAATTGAGGGTAGATTTGGACTCTCCCGGTCATGATCGAAGAGAGTGCATTGGCTTGAGTGAGGAGAGTGCTGGAGATCGAAGAGAGTGCATTTTCCGAATGTTGAGGATGATATGAGATCTTCTTTAATAAGTAGTAGTTCTATATAAATCTACCTTAAACTGAAATAAAGTGAGTTGAAATATAGGAAGGTGGCAGCTACGGCAATTCTATCGGGGATTTGAATGTGTTTTAAAAAACATATTTAGTAACCACAGAAAACTAATCAAGGCAAGTCAAACAACAAAAAAGCCTTTGTAGATCTTCCGATGTGTTATAGTAACATATATTAGATTTTTTCGAATATTTTGGGGCAGTTTTATGCTATCTTAAAGTATTTTTAGAGTTGTTGACGTAGTGAGTTGACTTAAATGATGATCAACGAAGCAGTTGCAGCCTTCATCCACAGGGTGGTGTTAATAAATTGTTACCTACACCTAATTTAATTCATAAAATTGTTTTGGATGTTATTTTTATATATTGTTGTTCTGTAATGTATCATCTACTATATGTTTTACTATAATCAATATAGATGATCGGACACCTCCTACGTGCGGATTGCGCGTGGTATGCGTGGCGCTTGCAAGCCGTGACGGCATACACAGGCAAACCAAGGGGCTTACGATAAGCGATGTGCTGCACATAAGGGATGGAAAACGAAAAAAATATATATTCTCACTTGCTGGAACTTCTACTGTGTTTTTATTTAGACAAACTTCTACCTGCCAAAGAATAATCTCTTCACCGAAAACACAAAAAGCAAACTGGAATCTCCGAGGATTGAGCGACAGCCATCCACCTATTTTACAGTTTTTGTATCTGTGTTATACGTGCCTTTTTAAATATTTCTGGTAAGTTGAAATAATTACCACAACGCAATAAGATCTTCAGATTTTTTTATATATAACGAAAAATATACAGTACAATACAATTGTTATCTGAATATGTATCTTTTCAAACACCCAGGGGAATATAACCACTTAACTACAAAACTTGACGAAATATAATGCTCGGTCACACTTAGAACGAAGCTTTAGAGAGAGATAATTTATTTATTTAATATCGTATAACCCTCCCCGTCATCCGTCTGATTGGATAAAACTAAATATTTGCTTGGAAGGTAGTTTACATAAATTGGGCGTATATAATACACGTTGCAGTAGATGCTCAGTTATCCGGTTAGGGTAAAATAAATGAAAAATCGGAAAAATAGCGGATTATACGAATTTGTTGCGTTAGACGATTTTTAAGTATCATCTATCGAAGAATAAATAATGAAGGAAAAAATAAGTAAAATAAAAAACTTATTTTATATTTTGTGTTCACCACAGGTTTAATTTAGGTTCACAACTAGTTTCGAAGACCACCGTCTTCTTCGTCAGGGAAATATAAAATTTGTTGAATATGTATTCTGAACTGAATATAAAGTTCACCTGACGAAGAAGACGGTGGTCTTCGAAACTAGTTGTGAACCTAAATTAAACCTGTGGTGAACACAAAATATAAAATAAGTTTTTTATTTTACTTATTTTTTCCTTTTATGTAAAGAATGGCACCACAAAGTGAAACTATAGTCTTTTCGAAGATTCATGAAATAAATAATGAATTCGACTGCAAGTTCAAAACTTCACAAGCCCTTATTGTATTTTCTTTTATATCCAAATTTGGAATGATTACGAAATAATTGAGGTTTTATAGGAATATAAAAACATTGCCTTTATGAGCTTTCTAAAAAAAAATTCCCACAAATTAAGATTTATTTATTCAATGATATGATTATTCAAAATATTCTTATTTAAACCTAACCGCACCAACATAAGTGTAAAAATTGGGTATATTCTACACTAAGTGCGTCTTAAATCGAAAAACTTTGAAAAACACTGGCTTAGAGGTTGTCATAAAACGGATCGAAGGACAGGAATAATTTGACTCAAAACAACTACCTACATGTCTCAAAATTATACGTGGTTACAAAAAAGACTGATTCCTTTAATAAAAAGTAAATAATTGAATTTCTAACAAAACAAAAACAATTTTCTGCAGTTATGTATTAAATTTAAATTTATTATTTAATGATTTTGGGGAATGCCCCTTAAAGGTATATGATGGTTATGATTGTTGATAAATAAATAAGACACGTTAGATCACAATGCGGAAAGAGAGTGAAATGTTTATTTTGATAGTACGTAGGTATTTATAACATTTCAGAATGGGCGCGGGAGTGCGCTCGCGATATGCTTCTATCTCGCTTCTGTGAATGCAGAAATGGTCAATTGTAGCATGTAGGTAACAATCTATTTACGGAACCGGCGAGACAGCGTGGTGCGTTCTCTCTCTAGTATGTAGTGCGGTCCGCTCGCTACGGGATGACTGGCCGGCGGGTGATCTTTGGACTTGAATGGCCGGCGTATGAACTTCGGACTGTTTATTTAAATTTTTCGAGGAATGCGAATCTCATCGGTCATTGACCGTATGTATGCAACAATATTCCGCGACGACCGTGGATCCCTACATGATGTATAATATTATTTCTTTAAAAGTTCTACATAGTTAATATATAATATTATGCAGTAAACGTTTTGTTTCCTCCTCTCGATTATCGGGATTTTTCGTTATCTTGATCACCTTCGTCCTAATTCAGTTCGGATAATCGAGGTCCTACTGTATATGGTAAATTGAATTGACAAAACAGTAATCTTAGTTTATTTGAAATAAAAACATCATGTCTATTTATTTTACCATGTGTATATTTATAATATAATGCGTTATATATCTAGATCGTTTATTGCTTAGCAATTTCTACCACTGTAAATAATATACGAGTAATATCATATAAGGTAACCAAAAATAATATACGAGTAATATAAGGTAACCAAAAATTATATACGAGTAATATAAGGTAACCAAAAATTATATACGAGTAATATAAGGTAACCAAAAATAGTATACGAGTAATATAAGGTAACCAAAAATAGTATACGAGTAATATAAGGTTACCAAAAATAGTATACGAGTAATATAAGGTAACCAAAAATAGTATACGAGTAATATAAGGTTACCAAAAATAGTATACGAGTAATATAAGGTAACCAAAAATAGTATACGAGTAATATAAGGTTACCAAAAATAGTATACGAGTAATATAAGGTAACCAAAAATTATATACGAGTAATATAAGGTAACCAAAAATAGTATACGAGTAATATAAGGTAACCAAAAATAGTATACGAGTAATATAAGGTAACCAAAAATAGTATACGAGTAATATAAGGTAACCAAAAATTATATACGAGTAATATAAGGTAACCAAAAATAGTATACGAGTAATATAAGGTAACCAAAAATAGTATACGAGTAATATAAGGTAACCAAAAATAGTATACGAGTAATATAAGGTAACCAAAAATAGTATACGAGTAATATAAGGTAACCAAAAATTATATACGAGTAATATAAGGTAACCAAAAATAGTATACGAGTAATATAAGGTAACCAAAAATAGTATACGAGTAATATAAGGTAACCAAAAATAATATACGAGTAATATAAGGTAACCAAAAATAGTATACGAGTAATATAAGGTAACCAAAAATAATATACGAATAATATAAGGTAATCAAAAATAATATACGAGTAATATAAGGTAACCAAAAATAATGCACGAGTAATATAAGGTAACCAAAGAAGTTCAAGTCGTTTTAAAAAATAAAAATTAAAACAAGCAGAAATTATTTAAAAAATATATTCCTCGGATTATCTCGGAGGGCCAAGGTCTGAGTGAATGTGATGGAATACAAGTTACTTGAATGATTGGACATGTACGGGCTAAATAATTAGTTGTAAAAATTGTTATCTAGTAATGAGTAGTATGTAGGTGTTAACGATTTCTAAGAAATTATATATTGATATTATTAAAAATAAAATGACATGTAGGAAATTAAAATTGAGTTAGTTGATAGTTATAATACTCGTGTATAAATTAGATAACTTCTTAAGATATACATTTTTATTAAGGTAAATGTTTGTACTGCATATATCTTCGTTAAATATTTTCTTTTCAAATCATAACAATTATCACATTTACAATCTACGGCCCTTTCTCAACGATGTACCGGTTTGTAAGTTCCGCTTTTATAAAACGTTGTATTATTGTATTACACTTTCGTTGTATACAGTACAAACTAACGGGTTTATTGCCAATTGCCAATCTTTTCCTACCAACTAGAAAAATGTTAAAGAGGCCTGAAGGGAAAATCAGACTGGAATACTTTTTTTTTAAATGTGGGTTTCAGCGGGATTTAAAGCCGAAACCTCCGGGTCCGGAGACAGACGTCTTACGAACTAGGCCACGGAAGTCATCACATTGCGTGCTATGTAGCCATGTGCTGGGCCCATAAAACTTGGCTTTCAGTTGCCTAAAGGATGCTGATCGGTCAACAATGGGCGCTATTGGCTATCGCTAAGGCTTATAGGACATACTCGGCGAAAGCACTCTCGGTCTTAACGGGACTCGCTACGTTGGATCTGGAAATCCAGCGTCGTGCCGTGATTATTCTTCTCGGTAAAGTTTAACCCGAGAGAATAAGTAATGATCACCTTCACCCCTAGCCTGGGATGACCACTTGCACGATTCTTAAAGCCTGCCTAGACGTTCACTTGACATAACTTGACAACATCGATGGCTGTCATCCTTTGTGTGAAGGTAGACATTTAATTTTTTTTCCTAGCACTAAGACGCACCTTGATTCATCGTGACTTCGCACTCTATTGAACTATCCAATTTCTTACGCTATTGGACTATCCAATCGCACGTTATTAGACTATCCAATTTCTCTCTGGCGATGGGAGCTTGAATGACAAACTCTTTAGCTTCAATCTTGTCCCTTGACTCTGTTGTAATTTTTGCGACCATCTGGATCAATCAGTGATTATAATCGAATGAATAATTTCTGAAGGGATCTCCACTCTGCCTTACATCTGTTTACCTTCGGATCAATTAGCTACTCCGGTCTCGTGATATCAGATGATAGTTTTACTTCATTCGAAGTTTTCTGTGAAAGTACTGGT
The DNA here is from genome assembly GCA_949825065.1 of Odontocerum albicorne. Taxonomy (NCBI): domain Eukaryota; kingdom Metazoa; phylum Arthropoda; class Insecta; order Trichoptera; family Odontoceridae; genus Odontocerum; species Odontocerum albicorne. The sequence goes on from CATKWJ010000825.1 coordinate 30,851, forward strand.
TACTTGCTAGGCGGTTTGAACTCAATGCTTAAACCGCTTTATAAGAATATTTATTGCGAAATCAAACCTCAAGTCCGTCGTCACTACTATTATTTTTATACTCAGGTATGTCGCCATCGGAGGATATCCTTTGGGATCTCCCTTCTTCGTCACTACGTGACGTCGCGCTCATAAAAATAAAAAAAAGATTTCAATCTTCAAGTATAGATCACGATGTATGGGGACTTATTTTGTGCCCCATGACAGTGTGGGTGGTTGTATCGAACGTGTGCCGTCGCCCTTGTGTGTGTGTGTGTGTGTGTGTGTATGCGTTATAATGAAAAGACAATGATGTGTAGATCTGCATATACTCGTATTATTAAATTAAAATGTAAACTTTGAAATGTATATGTTCATGTAAAATGTTTGTTTGACTCCGATCGCGTTCGCGACCGCAATGGAAATAAGTGACTTGCGGGGCGATGCGATCGGAGTAGGTCGGGGCTCAGTCGGCGTAAGCAGGGCCCAAAACCCCGAAAGTTGTTGTATTTCGCGGGCAATGGGCGCTTGTGACGGCCGACTGACCATTAATATAGAGAGCCCCCTGGTTTTGATATTAAAGCCCCCGGCCCCGATAAAATCAACAATTTCACTCTCAAAAAACTCCCTAAAAAAGCCATCTGCACCATTACAGCCATCTTCAACGCCTGCCTTCGACACAAATTCTTCCCGACCCCGTTCAAAAACGCCGATGTCATTATGTTCCCCAAACCGGGCAAAAGCCACGCCATCCCCGAAAATCACAGACCGATCAGTCTGCTCTCCACCCTAGGTAAAGTGCTCGAGAGATTAATCCTCGACCGTCTCTCGACTGAAATATACGCGCGCAACGTCATTCCAGAATCGCAACACGGATTTATGCCGATGCACTCGACCAACCATCAACTTCTTCGCGTTGTAGAGCAAATTATCAAAACCTTCAGAGCCAAAGGGCTCACGACCCTCCTTTCGCTAGACGTGGCCAAAGCCTTCGACACCGTCTGGCACAACGGACTCGTATACAAGCTACACAAGACGGGTATTCCACTTAGACTAGTGCAAATCATCGCCTCCTTTCTAGAAAATCGCTCCTTCTCCGTCAAAATAGACGGAATAAACTCCTCCCCGCGCCCCATTCTGGCAGGTGTGCCCCAAGGTGCACTCCTGTCCCCCATCCTGTACAATATATATACGAGCGATATGCCCCAATTTTCTAACGCACACTGTATCACCGCGCAATACGCCGACGACACAGCATTCCTCTCATCATCCAAATACGAGTCCGACTCCCACAACCGACTGCAAGACTTCATTCCCATTCTGGAGCAATGGTGCACAGAATGGAAGATCAAAATTAATCCCTCCAAAAGCACAGCAGTCCGCTTCTCACGCAAATACATCGAACCCGTCAGAACTCTAAAACTCTTCGGCCAGAGCGTCCCATGGACCGACCACGTGAAATACTTAGGCCTCACCTTAGACAGTAGACTCACGTGGCGCAAACACGCCCTCATTGTAAAAGCAAAAGCTCTCGGAACTTTAAAATCATTATTCCCATTGGTCGGTAAATTCAGTAAATTAAGTCCGCGCACTAAACTCCATCTTTATAAATCGATCATCAAACCGCAATTGACATACGCCCTTCCGGTATGGGGCTACGCGCCGGTAACCACGATAAATCACATTCAAATCGTTCAAAACAAAGCCCTCCGCATGATATTAAACGCGCCCTACATAGTTCGTAACTCTAGACTCCACGCGGACACCGCACTCGAAACTATCCCCGATCACATGCGAGCTCTGGCCGAAAGGTTTTACAGTTCAATATCAAGACATCCCAACCCCGTCATACAAAATCTCGGAAACTACAACGCGAACACCAACTACAAGCACCCACGTCCAAAATCTATTCTCCGCACCCGCCCACCCGCAAACGCCCCCCCAACTGCAAATGACCCCGTCACTCTGAATACCCCCCCGTCTTCTACACCATTTTCTACACCATTTTCTACACCTTTCTCTACACCATTTTCTACACCTATTTATACACCGACACCGACTCATCAAGCGGCAGACGACAGCCTCCCACCATAGTCAATCGCGTATTTCCCATATTTATGTATTAATATATTTTTAAAAGTCACACACGTCTCCCCAAATACCCATATTTATATACAACATCCTATGATTTACTCACCATCATCTCACCTCCATTTCTTTCTCACCACCCATCTAATATATATAAGCGTGTGTGACATCGCACATCCACAAATATATGTATATTCGTATGTAATATCATTTATATAACATCACATGTATACAAGTATTTAACGTCTTATTATTTCTCATAATCATTCATCAAACAAATTACATAAAACTATCCCTCCCCGTCTCCTAAAACAGGAACCAAAATATCCAATTAAATATCATATCAGTCAGAAATTATCCGATGAAGGAGTAAGGCGTCCTACCATTGGACCGAGACTCCGAACGAGATATTCATCACTTGGCGGTTTTGATATTATATTCTCAGTACTACCGACTATACTGCGTTTTACTTGAGACCCGCTACCCTGCCTAAGAGGAATCTCTCCCTGCTACCTTCTTCTTCTACTGGATCTTCGCGACCTCGATTCTCTGAGCGCGACGCGGCAACCAGCGTGCCTAGATACAGTTCTTTGTGCCCCGTCCGGTACAGTGGTAGTGGGATCGAATTGAACTATATAAATTAATAAGTAAACCAGAGCAAAAGGGTTTTCTTACTTTTTTTATAAAAATAATATATTTCTAATAAATACTAGGTACTAGGTGGAAAAATAAATAATAGGTGGAAAAAAAATAGCGTGTTGCATGAGGGGAGTAGAATAATGTGATGATCTTCTCCAGATCATTAAAATGCGGCCATGCACATCGAATGTGGTATACAGACATTAAAAGAGGCTTCTTTTTAAATTACTCATTTATTACGCGAGAAAAAAGTTTGGGGTTTTATTGTACTTAAACTTTTTCTTATTGTAAAGTCTTACAATAGTTTTTACACTGTAGTCCTTATCAACGAGTACACTGAAAACGTTGGAGCAGATAAGATTTACCGAAAACTTTTAACAAAGTGAGAACTAAGTTTCTTGTTAAACTTGTGTTGAACTCCTGAAACCCTGGCCCAACACTGAAAGGGGATACCCTCCTTGAATCCTTACTCTGTAATACGACTGATTGAATTGACAGCTTCTAAGTTCTTAGAAAGCTGCCGCGCCGGGTCAGATGGATAATTAACTAGCGTTCTCTTATACTAACTTCTTGGCACGATCTCCTGCATTATGGAAAGTTCAATAAAACAGGGATTGAGAAATAAACTTCGAATTGATATATTGGATAGGAACAGAGCTTTAACAAGCTGGAAAATCTTTTGCGTTGTGTTATGCTGTACTGTACACAGTACGGCTCAGTATGAGAAAGTACGGCTACATACGTGACAATGTGTCTCAGTACGATACAGTACGCCTAAAGTACGGCTCAGTTGAGCTCAGTATGGCACAGTGCGGTTCAGTAGGCACAGTGTGGCTCAGTAGGGCACAGTATGGTTAAATACAGTACAGTAGGGCAAGTTATGCTCTGTAAGGCACCGTACGGTACAGTAAGGCTTAGTACGACACAGTGAGATTCAATACTGATCAGTACGCTACGGTACGGCAAGGTACAGCACTGAATGTTACAGTACAGTATCGAAAATTTCAGTACGGCACAGTACGGTTCAATACCGCATAATAGGGCGCAGTACGGCACGCATTCCTACAGCACTATTTCTGATCACCTCAGTGTTTTTCCACATCCGCATCTCACTCACATAAGTAGTCACGTGTGTAGTCAAATTCCCAACAATTGTTCAAAATCTATCTCAGCAACTCGATCATTCGTTCACCCCCATACTCTATTAGTTCTTTACTCACTTCATTGCAACTTGACGTTTTATTTTTATTTTTTCATGTTTTTTACAGCCGTTCATACTTCTAGTAGACTGATCTAATTCAGTTTTTACAAACGCTTTCCATTTTCAGCGTTATGCTGTTAATATAAATAAAAGCTTTTTTTATTACTTGAGATAACTTCATGTAGAAAGTAATGTATACAGTTTCATTACATCTTTAATTTCTTGGCACACATACTGTGGAAATGTAATGAATTATTTACATTATTTATATCCTCAATAATGACTTAATCTCGTAACCAGTTATATTAAATTAAATATCCAAGTATAATAAAATAGTGTTTGTTTAATAATCATTTTCAACAAATTTCGTTAGTTAAATAAGTAAAAAAATAATGTGTTTCATTCCTGATTTTTCTTTTCCTTTTCTCTCCACCATCCCCTCATTTTCTTTTGATTGATGATATCTCACTTTTAAATGAAAAAAAATGTTC
>CATKWJ010000826.1:0-14949 GCA_949825065.1 Odontocerum albicorne
AAACCCAAATTTTATGAGATCGAGATAATTAGTACTGAAAACCTTACAAATCAAATATAAAGGATCTTTCAAATTGAGCGTTTTTTAAATTTTTTTTTTAAATTCTTGAATAAAACACACAATTTGCTTTGATTTCAAAAACTTTTTATTGTTCATTGAAGTATAATGTATGATATTTAAACACAAAAAAACAATATCCGCCAAATGTCCACTTCTTGCAACTCCGCAGATGTCCACTCTGTTGTAAACATTTTCGATGACATTTTGGCATACTTGCGGTTCTAAAAGACCAATAACGCGAATAATTTCGTCCTTCAGCTCAGGAATTGATCGGAGGTCATTCTTATAGACCTGGTTTTTCACGAAACCCCAGAGAAAATAGTCTAACGGTGTCAGATCACGTGATCTTGGTGGCCAATTAACATCACCGTTTCCGGAGATAACAATACATAAAATAATTCAACAATTCGAACGCGTTGTTGTATTGCACACGACTTCATTTTTATAAATGTCATATATTACACTTCTTAAATGTTACAAGACCCAGGCAAGTTCGCGATGCCATCTGTGTTCTATCCAAGAATTAAAAAAAAAGTCTCAATTTGAAAGACCCTTTATATGTCCAAGATGAATGTGTGGGGTGGAAGTGCTATGTATGCTGATATAAGAATGTTGTTAGAGAAATTTCAGTTGAGAGAAAGGCAAACAGTATGAGAAACAGGAAACCATACACGATGAGATATATTAATTTGGATGAAGCTAAGGCTATGTGTGGATAAGAAAACGTAAAGATTCATCTTCTCTATCTTCTCCAAAATAATCTGGTATTATAGTATGATTCTATGAATTGATAACAATTTAAAACCTAATTTTTTTTGCATCCTTTGCTGAAGCATTCGAGCTTTTACTCTTTTAACGTCCCTGTTTTACAGAATAATTTATTACAATACAAAGGGAAAATAAGGGAAAGTTTTCTCGAACAATAGAGAATTGGTTCTACCTCACCTCACAAAGTTTGAACGATTCTGCGAAAAATTATAAACAATACTTGAAGGCATTCTGTGAAGTATTCATATTTTAAGCTGCTTATAAGCATCACTTAGGACCGACATTTTACAAGTTAGAACGTGTTTGGATGGATATATTATACTCGTGTCACACCAGCAACCTCGTACAACGCAATATCACTGTTAAATTTCTGTGGCGTTATGGCACAAGCTGATATGTCCGTTTTTTGTCATATAGGGTTTATTTTCTCAATTTATAGAAAATATTTCTCGGCATGTTGTGGCAAAACTTTGTGTGTCAGTCATTATCCAAACAAAGAGATATATCGTTTGGAAAAACTTAAAAAAATACTTATTCATACTGATTTTTAACAGCTTATCAAAGTTAATATTTCTTCTCGTGTAAACTAAGATAAAACTAACGTATTAGCTTGTGCCATAACGCCACAGATTTGATACCTCGATTCTCTGTAGTATGTCAAATTAAGTCGGTAGAAGACGTGTTGTTTCGTTACACTCTGAAATGTTAAAAATCACGCATTTGTCGAATTTCTTTCAATAGAAGAGAAAAGACAGAAATATCAGCATTTAAACGTCGTTGTCTTGAAAATGAAAGTGGAATAAAATGTAATGGCATGTACAAATATTTATTACAACAAAATTATTTTCCTTGTCTTGTGACGACGGATTCTAAGTCAGTCGTCTCTAATATTTTCTCATCATCATTGCTGGACCTCGCAGTTGAAGATTCCCTCGCTATTCTAATGTTAAGTGAAGTTTTAAGTAAATGAGCCTTTGAACACCAGCAAACTCCCGGACACACCGTTGTACTAGATTCGATTGTACGCAAAAGTACACCAGCATGCTTTTTTCCCCCTTAGAAATATCATAATATATATGACTTGAATATTGCATCGTGCTTAACAGACTAATAGCATGCAAGTGGAGAGCTTCCATGGCTGTGCCACGGAACTCACCTTTACCATCTTCGAGGTAAATCTTGAAGTAGCCCCCGTCCCTACCCTACTGCGAATATTTTTCTTTTTTTTCTTTTTTGAAAGAATATATATAATCGAAATCATATGTGTCCTTATACCCCCGAAAACTAGGGGGAAAAATACCTGTGTCATTCGAGGGGAGTAGCACGTTATGGGGTTCGGACTGGCGCCCTTCGGCACGGAAATCCAATGCATTACCCCATAGCATCCAGCCACCCCTTCTTAGGGAGACAAACATCTTACCATCTAGGACATGAAGGTCTTACTGGATACACACACCTTATCATATAACTCCTACGATTTCTGGGTTTTAAAATTTCTTTTTTTCAAAATATTATACAGCGAATCTAACCAGTTTTTCTCTCCACCACACTTTCCACTGACATTTGTTTTTTTTAGTATTTTTTCGTTCAATCGTTCTGCATGTCTTAACCATCTCAAATTGTTAGTCTTCATTTTGTTCAACACATCAGCCATAGTTCACATTCATTCCTGATCAATTCATTCCTTGAAGTATTACGTATACATTAATTAATTAAAGGTTTCAGTTTTGACATTGCAAAACTCCTTATTAAAATACTAAGCAATTTTTTTTTCTCGAATTACTCATTTCCCCTAAAGACACGTGAAGCGGTAATTTATAGAATAACAAAGTAATTTATTACAGAATTATAACATACATGCGAGAAAATCCTTCACAATAACTTTAATTAAAGTTACAGATCTGTTTTGTTTTATAAAAGCATTATCAAGTTTATCTATTTTATATGAATACATCCGATAGTTTGACAATGCTTTCGAGAAGCGAAACAGATCTGTCACTTTAATTTAAGTTATTGGGTAGATTTTTTTCACATTTAAGTTAAATACATCTGATGTCCTCGCGGCCAGGTTTGCCCTATATTGGTGGGGTGTAATCTCGATCAGGAGGGTGTTATGAGATGATCGCAAACCTTTTGATAGCTTCTCTTTTAAATGTATTTTCTGCTATTTATCTCGAAATGTGTACAAATATGTAATTTTGTAATGTATTTAAATATGTACATACATATTATATTGCTATCAATAAACCTTAATTTATTATTTACTTAAATCACTTTGTAATAAAATGAATTTCTACAATACAATCCTCAGTGAGATACAGGCAAAAGCCTAGTTTACTGGGGACACGACAAATGAAAGACAACAAACCCAGATCCATTAAAATTGTGTGTCCGAATAAAATTACCTGTTGTTTTTTAGCAAATTGTGTATATTTCTTGTCATGTGTAAAATTAAAAAAAATATAGACAAGCTAAATCAATTAATAAGTCATTTACTGTAAAATATGTATATTTTGAATTTATTTTGTAATGGATTGTGACTTGTCCGTATGTTCTCGTGTTTTGTAATGGATTCTGACTAGTTGCCGTATGTTCTCGAATTTTGTAATGGATTGTGACTAGTAGTCGTATGTTCTAGTATTTTGTAATGGATTGTGACTAGTTGCCGTATGCTTTCGTATTTTGTAATTGATTGTGACTAGTTGCCGTATGCTCTCGTATTTTGTAATGGATTGTGACTAGTAGTCGTATGTTCTCGTATTTATTCTAAAGTTACTTATCGAAATCCTCTTTCATTATAATAATCTTTGTTTGTTACTCTCATTACGGCTGAAACTTTACATAAATTTTACAAACGTCATGTTATTTCTGCTTCTGTTCATTTCCTTTCAGCGTTGGATTGGAAACCCGAGACCCTATTTATAGAAAGCCCCTCCACAGGGGAGGGGGATGAGTGGAAAAAGACGAGTTGACAGAACTGTAAAAGGAAAGTTTAAGGGAGAAAGTTTGGAATAACAACCTACCCCATTGCGAAGGGTAAGGTTTGGCTTTAACTAACGTACAATTTTACAGATTGAAAAATATATTTTTTTCTTTAATAAGACTGAAACAAAGCGAATTTTTTTTTCAAATAAAAAATGAAACGTGTGTATGTGGGTGTGTTTTTCTTTTAGTTTTTCATGAACCATTTGCGTAGCACTTTGCATAATATTTTCAAGAAGAAGCTATAATACGTGAGCATTTTAATGGATTCTTACATTCATTCAAATGGTCTTAAAGGTAACTGGAGGCAGGAGGGTTTCAGATACAGAGACATAAAAGTGGATTTTGCAGAATTTGTTAAAATTTTGTATTTGTTAACAAATGTTTTTTTTTGTCCACTTTGCACGGATTTCTCCTGTTACACAAAGAGGGTATGCTTCTAGAGTTAGCTTATTCATCAGGAATAATATCAGCCAGGATTCTTCTCATACTGCTAGACGGTACCGAGAATATATCAACAGTGTCATTCAGTTGGTTCAACATCTCTATACCACGCGTGACTGAGTGTTTAGCCATGATATTCGTCCTGTAAGTTGGTATGTAGAACAGAGGGTGATTCCTTGCAAGGCTATATTTATTGGGTACATATAAACTTAGTGCTTCTAGAATCTCGGGACAATCGAAGCAACCTTGAAAAACCTTAAGTAGGAATATCGCAATAGATTCTTGCCTTCTTGTTTCGAGGCTTCTTTAGTTACACACCGTGAGAAGTTCAACTTGGTGCGCATATTTTGGGTAATCGCCCTTTGTTCTGTGCCATATTTGATTGCTAAAGATTTATGCAAAAAAGTCTATCAATACGATATAAACTGTGTTCTGAGTTTCATTTGATTTAAATTCAATATTATTAAAACTTTCTATTTTTATTCCGGAAACGAATTTAACTCGTCATTTTAAAAACTTTTAGAAAACCTGAAATGTGCAAATAACTTAAAAATAAAATAAATTCATGGAATACCTTTTTATAAATTTCTTTGTTATTCTACCAATTATATTAATCCCCGCTACACGTGTTTCTGCCTCCTATCACGAGGCTTTCTTCAGGCGGAATGATCCTGGTTTGTTATGAGTGAATTGCTTTAATGAGTGGCTGGTGTCATGTTACTTTACTATAGATCACTACATGTAAATATACCACATAAAATTGTGTTTGGTATATTTACGAAAAGTTTCCAATTTTAATAATTTTTTTTTTTAAATGTTTCTCAGAAATCAACAAAATTAATGCAAATTTAAAAAAATTAGTGGATGAAACATTTTGTATTCTTTGGTAACATTTTTTAACCCTTTAGGTGCCGCAAGGTATGGCTGATCCCGGAGGGCCGTGAATTTTTTAGCAAAAATAAAACCTAATAGAATTATCTTTTTTGTACATATATATATATATTCAAAGGATATTATGAAGACTTGTAAGACCAAATATGTGTCATTTGTGCCGCCGTTCACTCAGACAAACACAACTAAAACTTGAACAAAATGTCAGTCAGGGTTGTCACAGCTTATCACAGAAAATACGGAAACATATAGTACATTCATCAAATATTTGATAGAATTAAAAGTATATGTAACACGAAAATATTAGTTATTTTAATAACGCACGGAAAGTAAATAATGTAACTATAAAATCAATTCAAATTTCAACGGTTAAATAAGTAAAACGCTAAACTGACAACCCTGTATTAGAGGCACATGTCCACTGTCATGCGAAGCTTTTAGATAAATCTGTGTAAATTCGATAATATCTGTAAACAGTAATATTAAAGTATTTATTGATCATCTCAATAGATGTCTCTATATGTTCCATATTTTAGATTATTCGAATTAGTACTAGACATTGGCTAGAAACAGGCATAAAGTTGAGCGATTTAACTCGCTAATTTTGTACGGTTGGCCCCACGGGCACGGCAACAGAGAGCGAGTAAACTCGCTTAAGGCACCTAACCGGTTCATTTAGTTTGTGTTTCTCTAATGTTTGTAATTTTTTATATGAAACAATTAATTTAGAAACATTAAAGATACACACAAAGCCATAAGCAAAAACAAAAAATTGTAATTAATCGAAGAATGAAAAAGGTTTCACATCTCTAAAATACTTTTCCTCTGCATTAATATTGCCGAATTGCAAGGAATATTTTTATAAAACACATAATTTTTAATTTATTATTGAAATCTTTTCGAAAATATACCATACACACTTTAGATGGTGGTGGTCCATATTAAAGTAACATGACACGAGTCTGATATATAAGAACTGTTTTCATAACAAACCGGGATCATTCCATCTGAAGAAAGCCTCAGGATAGGAGGTAGAAACACGTGTAACGGGAATTAATATAATTAGTGTAATAACAACGTAATTTATTGTTCAATGTTCTTATATGTTACATAATTTCATAAAGTTTAAGTCGAAACCAAACATAAATTTAAAATATATTAATTAAAGTAGTTCAAATATTCGAGTAAAGCAAAGTCTTCGATACTCACTTACGGATGTGAAACGTGGACCCTTACCGTCACTACACAAAGAAGTATGGAAAGAAGTATGCTGGGTATAAAAAAAGAAACAGAAAGACAATTACGTGAATGAGAAGCCAAACGAAGGGCACATACATAATGAAAATAATACTCAAAAGCCAATGGGTATGGGCAAGACACGTGACGAGAAGAGAAGACAATAGATGGACAAAAAGAAGCACAGATTGGATTCAACGAGAAACAATCAGACCGAGGAGAATACCTTTAAACAGATGAGATAGCCCTTTTGTAAAATTCGCAGGCGTGACCTGGCAAAAAGATAAACCTTTGAAAATCGCCTTTACCCAGCAGCGAGTAACTCAAGACACAGAAGAACAATGAAGACCGCAATCAAACAAAACGACTAACGAATAAACCAAAACCTGAACCCGATGGATTCCTGAATCCCTAAAATCGCTATGCAATTTTATTCAAAATTAAGTTTCTATTAACACTCTCAACTACTGAGACTAGCCACTATTACATGGACTAATCATTCTTTATTTCTAGCATTTTAATACCACACCAAGTGTACCTAACATACGAGTATACGGTTAAAGTCGAAGCATTCCATGCTGAGATAAAATCACTAGGTGCCCTCCAGAGCTGTACGGCAGACAGAAAACGGAGGTAGCCAGTACCCTTATATGACAAAACTTGCAAGGTTTTACCAATACCCTAGATCAGGGGTTCCCAACCTTTTTGTACTCTGGAGCACATTCTAAAATATCGGTAGGGTGGCGGGCACCACCTATTTTTAATCGACACAAATACAAATAAAACATTTTATAAAAAAATATAATATCAATATGTCAATGTGATCTTTGGCATTGCATATCATTGGCCAGTGCCAGTGCCTCATACTCATAATTAGGAGAGTATGACGATAGCAGATAATCCTGTTAGCAAACAATCATAAAGATGCTCATCGGTGAGTCGAGATCTATATCTTGATTTTATTCAGTTCATGTTTGAAAACATTGGCCAGTGCCTCATACTCATAATTAGGAGAGTATGACGATAGCAGATAATCCTGTTAGCAAACAATCATAAAGATGCTCATCAGTGAGTCGAGATCTATATCTTGATTTTATTCAGTTCATGTTTGAAAACAATGATTCGCATAAATATTTCGAACCGAAAAATGATTCAATTTTATAAACCACTTTTTTCAAAAATGGGAACTTTTCTCTGTCCACTGTATTCCAAAAATCCTCTGATATTAAGGATTTTAGCAAAATATCATTCTTAAGGTCCAAAATTTCTAACTCTAGTTCTTCTGTCTTACCTTGAACAAAATCTGCAATACATGCGGCCATTTCCATTACATTTATTTGGCAAGTAAAAGGATTGATACAGAAGGAAACAATTGGCTCGATATGTGTAAACTGCAAAAATCTCTCTTCAAACTGTTTTTTTAACACTTGAAGATGCTTAATAAATAATGACCCGTTTAATTCATTGTTACCTAGCATTTTCTTCATATGTGGGAAATGCACGAGAGAATTGATCTGCAGATGTGATATCAACAAATCCAATTTAGCTTTAAATCACTTTACAGATCTTATCATTTAAGCTATGTTTTTGTCTTTCCCCTGCAACTCCAAATTTAAATAATTCAATTTTTCCATGATGTCTGTGAGAAAACTCTAACAAATAAATAAAAATAATTCACATTCTTAATTAATGTTTATGAAAAAATTCTGTCTCTGTCGAATAGTGGCGGACACATACGAATCGTTCCGCGGGCGCCATGGTGCCCGCGGGCACGGGGTTGGGAACCTCTGCCCTAGATGAACAGATGTGAACACCGCGAGTGACAGTCATAGGGGTAGCCTCACTCAGCAATGGGTAGAAAAAGGGCAGATAAAGATAAAATTCAAATATAACATACAAGTGTGTTGCCCAAATAGCAGAATTATTTAACTCGTTTTAATATTTCATTGTCTACCCAAATTTATAGTTAAATAATAAAAAAATAGTAATAATCCGTCAATGATGACTGCCTTTATTCAATATGACGCTGTGATTGTCTTTTTTTCTCAATATGACGCTGTGCTTGTCTTTTTTTCAATATGAAGCTGTTCTTGTTTTTTTTTTCAATATGACGCTGTTCTTGTATTTTTTCAATATAACGGTGTGCTTGTCTTTTTTCAATATGACTGTGTGCTTGTCTTTTTTCAATATGACGGTGTGCTTGTCGTTTTTCAATATGACGGTGTGTTTATCTTTTTTCAATATGACGCTGTTCTTGTATTTTTTCTATAACACGCTGTGATTGTCTTTTTTCAATATGACGCTGTTCTTGTCTTTTTTCAATATGCCGCTGTTCTTGTCTTTTTTCAATATGACGCTGTGCTTGCTTTTGTGCTGTATCGTGTTGTCGTAGTGATGCTGCTTCTCTCGAGTCTCGCTTGCTCGTTGTGATTGACGCGATCGTCTCTTCCTATTACCATCTGCAATACTTAACAGAAGCCATCTTATATAGTATGTTTGATCAATATATCTGAAATTCTTGATATTAAAATGTTGTCTTGTAGAAACAATAACAAAGTTACGTTTTAAGGTAATGTTTAACAAAAGGATGAGTTAAATCCGTTTCCAGAATAAAATGTTAATATTTAATAATGTAGAATTTAAATTATTTATATCATAGTTAAGAAGGCATTAACATTGAGAAGGTTTAAAGACATTATATTTTTTTAGTCCAACACTGTTTATTCTACTTTACATAACGGTATAACCCTACCGGTTTCAAGGTTTTCGCTTCATCATCAAGTGAGCACAAACAAGATTTAATTATGTTCGAAATGGTACTTACATACATGCTTCTAACGGTAAAAAACCAGGTTGGGGATTGTGGGGGGAGGAAGGCAGGAGACAGCTTCAGTGTATGTCGGTACCAGTTCGAACATAATTCAGTCTTGTTTGTGCTACCCTGATGATGAGGTGAAAAGCTTGAAAGCAGTAGGGTTATACCGTTAAATAAAATGGAATAAACAATGTTGGGCAAAATAAATCACAATGTAGAGTTTAAATGAAACGAAACTAAAAACAGAGTTTACTCGTATATCATATTGATGTCGAGGTTGAATCGAGGATTGAGTGTTGACATTATAATATAAATGTCAGAAGAATAAAGCCTCCTCACCCATTAATTGCTTTCTCGTTTTAATACTTGTATTTTATTGTACAAAAGTAAAGGCATATCTTCTTAATAAATATATTATTTGCCATTGTTATTTTAAATCAAAAAGTGACAACTGAAAAACGTCTTATCATCAAATCAAAAAATGACAGCTGTCAAATATATATTTTTTAAATAAGTAACCCACCCAAACAAGGATGATTTGTCCCACCAATTTAAAGGCATTATGCAATTATATTTCTAAGTCAATTTACGAAAACCAATTTAAAAAAATTACAATTCTAGATAATTCAGAGTTTCAACTGATTAGGCTACAAAAATTAAACAATCGATCAATAAATGGAAAATTTCCTCGAAGAAAGAAGAAGCGCAACATTCATTGGAAGCGGTGAAGATATACCTTTAAGTAAATCAAATCTGTTTTGCAAAGGACAATCGATAAGTGCATGGTCTATAGTTTCATCGTCTAAACTCGCTGCCGGCTCTCCGCACAATACCCATCGTGAAAAGATGACTAGCCACCACGCAGTGGCCCGTTCGCAAACGACACATGACAAACACTTCCATCTGGTTTATTATTTAATATTAAACCATAGTTTCAAAGGGATAGTTAGTTATATTGATTTATATCTAGAACCCTTATAAACAACAGTCATATCCGAATCCAACGCCCATAGGTGATTTAAGAAAGAATGCGTTCATATTTAAAATCGAACTACGATTGTTCAATACTAGTTGAACGATTGTTCAATACTAGTTGAACGGTTGTTCAATACTAGTTGAACGATTGTTCAATACTACATAGTTGAACGATTGTTCAATACTGTTCAATACTAGTTAAACGATTATTCAATACTGTTCAATACTAGTTGAACGATTGTTCAATACTGTTCAATACTAGTTGAACGATTGTTCAATACAGAATAATAAATTAATAATTGACACAAATTGAATAACTGTTTATTTAAACATTTATATTATTTATTTATACAAATTTACTTTTTTTTATACATTGTGTTGTATTACACTTTTGTTGTATACAGTACAACTTAGCGAGCGTATTGCCATGTGTTAATCTCTTCCAACCGACCAGAAAGAATAATTGATTATAACAATATATAATATTTTGATTTTATTTTGTTATGTGTCTAATTTATATATTCAAATAGATATTTCTCAATTCTCACAACCGATGTTCTCAGAGACGAATTTATAAATATATGTAATTGAATTTACTTTTAGATTTTTCAAGAGTTCGACTCGTTTTTCGTGAGATTTTTCTCTTGAAACCTGCGTTGTTCAGCTGAAAAACCAAAACTTTAGCATATTTCCAGGAAAGAATGGCTAAGTCGGCATCGTCAATCAAGACGTTACCAACAACTGGTAGAGAAATTCTGGAATTTCCCTGCTGAAGAAGAGATCTAAAAGATTAAAGCTCTGAGAGAGATGAAGACAGGGAAAGACGAACCAGCGGTTTGCGAGTCTTTTTATTTTATTTTTTTACTATCCACAGTATAAGAATTAACGAGTCTAACTAACATTAGTTGGCAACTCTTTCCATAGTTTCCCTGCATGATAGTGGTGAACTGGAAAATATAATAAACAATACTGCTTGAGCGTGGCGCAAGTCCATCATCGGAAAGACGCTGAATATTCTCAGCGAGATAAAAGAGGGTGACGGGATAGTTAAGGATATTTTAAAATAGTGACAATATGTGAATTTCATATGTCTTTGGTCACATTCAACCAATACATTTATTTTGATTTATGTATTTATACATGACAAGAAATTTAATAGCTACACAATTTATGAAAAAAAAAAAACAACAGGGACACACAATTTATATGGATCTGGGTTTGTTGCCTTTCATTTGTCGTGTCCCCAGTAAATAAGGCTTTGGCCTATATCTTACAAATTAAGCTCCTTCTGATATGAAGTGGTCATACTTTCTCCGATTTAAAATAAATCTCAAACATTTTCAATACGTTGTAATTTGTCTAACTGTTCATCCGTTATATCCAAATAACAAACGTCTGCATAGTCCAAAATCGGGCGGAGCAGAGATTGCGTGAGCAAAATTTTGGTTTTAGCAGGCAGACATCTTTGTGAAAGCCGAAGGAGATCTTTCGACTTTCAAACTTTTTTTGATCTCGCTATATCAAACTCATAAGTGTCTACAACATTGTGTGGTAGTAAAAATGACTAAACAATACTTTTGATAAGAAAAACGCAATGGAGCAATACTTTTGGTAGGAAAAACGCAATGCAACCTTGGCAGCAGTTTTAATAAGAATGATGTAATGGACTCTTGCCTTAGCAACACTTTTTTATTAGAATAAGGTGATAAACTTTTACCTGACAATAATTTTTTTATAAGAAAAAGGCGTTGAACGCTTGCCTTAGCAATAATTTCAGTAACAATGATGCTTTAAACTTTTGCCTTGGCAATACTTTTTTCAAGAATAAGGCTATAGATTTTACCTTAGCAATAATTTCAGTAAGAACAAGACTATAGACTTTTGCCTTGGCAATGCTTTTTATAAGAATAAAGCGATGGACTCTTGCCCTGACAGTTCTTTTAATAAGAATAAGGTGATGGACTTTTGTTTACGCAGTATTTTAATGACAATAAGGGGATGGATGGGTATAATTATATAGCTTCAAAAGTTCAATATGGTGAGCTTATTTAAGATAGTCAACCCGTGTTCTATAGCATGAATATTTCAGAAGCTTTTTATATTTGTTTCAGCATATTATTGTATTTTAATTGTTACATGTATGTATACATACATATAATCATGCCGTGTCCCTTATGGGGTAGGCAAAGAGAACAGATCTCCAAACTTGTTTATCCAAGCACACAAACATTCGCCTCTTCCACATTCATTCATCTCGTCATGACAATCTTATATTATTCACTTCACCTTATTTAAAAATATTGTCAATTAAAACCGATCACGTTTTCCTCGGTTAACCCCTTCCACACATACCTTGCACTTTTAACTTGCATACTCGCTTAGTCATTCTTTACCATTCATTATTTCCACATGTCCAAATCATTTTAAAACTCCTTTGTTCATCATACTAAAAGCATCAATTTTAAGACATACTCGATTTAACTCATCAGCCTGTACTGTACACTGATGGTGTGGAATACACAGTTGACGACTTTAGTGGCCTGGTTGGTAAAACGTCTGTGTTCCGACCTGAAGATTTGGGTTCGATTCCCGCTGGAACCAAGAATTAAAAAAAAAGTATTTCAGTCTTAATATAAACACTTTTCCGATTGGTTAAAAGAGATTCCCACATGACAATAATTCCACAAAGTTGTATTGTATACAAAAAAAATGTTATGCATGATACACTCGGGCGTTGCTATAGCTGCTAGACGTGATTTGTTTAGTAAAAGTGGGTTCGAGTCTCGAGTCAAAGCGCCCTTGAGGAGAGTTTGGTCTCTGAACGGCGCTTTATAATACTGTCCATGGTCTAGATCAGTTATATTTTATATTGATCATTTCACTCTCCGCTGAAACTGGTTTAAGTTTAAAACCTTTTTTCAAATGAATCTGTTGTACTTATATGTAGTAGTTGCTTAGCAATTAAATGTGGAACCTTCTTCAAGTTTAACAAGTATCTAAACAGCCTTCTTCAAGAAGTCTTTTTTTAAAAGCTTAAAGCTTAAAGCCAGCTACGAACCAATACAAGACTCGCTCCGTCTTTGGTATGCTTTAAGAAGCGACTGAAAAACCTCTTAATTTCTGGTCAGTAAAATAACGTGTTTCATTCCTGATTTTTCTTTTCCTTTCCTCTCCACCATCCCTTCCTTTCCTTTTGATTGATGATATCTCACTTTATATGAAAAAGCATGTTCGGGTGATTGTCCGTCTTTGTAGGGTTCGTGGACATATGCTCACGTATGTGTTTATGGATTTCGTGGAGATGGATAGTCATTTGAACGATTTATACGACCACGTAACTTGCTTCATTTACTTTTGTCTGGTTGGTTGGAAGATATTGCCGTCTGGCAATAAGCCCGCCAGATAGTATTTTTAATAAAAGTGATAAGTAATTATATAAATAAAATAAAAAAAGGATGTCTGATAAATTATTTCATTAAAAGAAACAAATAAAAAAATTATTCATATTTAAAACTGGATCGCGACAGGTGGGATAAAACTGGATCGCGACAGGTGGGATAAAACTGGATCGCGACAGGTGGGATAAAACTGGATCGCGACAGGTGGGATAAAACTGGATCGCGACAGATAGGATAAAACTGGATTGCGACAAGTGGGATAAAACTGGATCGCGACATGTGGGATAAAACTGGATCGCGACAGATGGGATAAAACTGGATCGCGACAAGTGGGAAAAAACTGGATCGCGACAGGTGGGATAAAACTGGATCGCGACAGGTGGGCTAAAACTGGATCGCGACTATATACGCACAAAAAACACATAATGTGAAATGGTGTTACATTCAGGTTCCACCTGCAAATTACGCATTCAATTTGGTGTTTTATTCAGGCTCCGCCAAACTAGGCAATGACCCGTGTCTTGTTGGATATTCTTACTTTTTTCCGTATGATACCCTTCAATATATCTGAATTATTGATTTGGACACATTAAACAGCATGGCGACAATATTGTTTTCGGCCTCAGTAGGTAAGCTTTCGAGTTAAGAACCTCTATAGAAGACACGAAACTCGCGGTTCGTGATTGAACTTGTCAGCAACACTACCGCTCGATGCTTGTGAGTATTATTACCACACAAACTATTTTTACCAGCCTAGTATTTTTTTTTCTTTTGAGTACCATCAGCAATTGAACTCAAAACCCTCGGGTGGGAGTCAAGAATGTTACCACTAGGCTACGGAGGTCGTCCTTACAATGTTTTTTCTCATACAGGGAACCACACCACTAAACTAAGCCTATAAAGAATTGATAAAATGTGGCGTACAAAATGAGAATCTTGTGGCCGACTCGACAATGGCGCTGCCTGTGTTCTCCCTATTTCGGAAGGAGTGATGCACTCTAGGATCAGATGCGGAGTGAACCGCACTGCACACGATATTTTATTGCCATGTACCAATATCTTCAAACCTACCCATGCAATAACTTTATAAAATTTGGATTAAAAACAAAACGTTGCAATATCAAAACGAAAACAAGGAACCAAAATTAAATAAAAATTTAATAAAGGTCGTCGATTGCCAGGAGATAGAAACATAATTAAAAAAAATCTGCGAAAATACACTACGCCATTGAAAGGAGATGTGGTGTTTTTTTTTAAAGGAGATGTAATGAGAATTTATGAAGTGTAAATGCTTGAAAAAAAGCAGAATGAACACATGTAAAAATTACAATACGTGATGGTGTGTTATTGCCAACGTCTGTATATGTAGTGAAACTTGAC
>CATKWJ010000827.1:0-18186 GCA_949825065.1 Odontocerum albicorne
GTTAAAAATCATTTTAATTAATTAATAATTGTAATATTAATTTTATTAATTAAAATTATAATTTGTTAATTAATTATTAATATTAATTAATTATAAATATTAATTAATTAATTATTATAAATAATAATTAATATTATTATTAATATTATTTATTAATATTAATTATTATTAATAATATTAAAATTATTATTATAATAAATAATAATTATTACTAATTATTATTATTAATTAAACATAATTGTTAATTAATAAATAATAAATTAATTATTATAATTATTATTAATTAATTAATAATTATTAATGTTAATAATCATTTTAATTAATTAATAATTGTAATATTAATTTTATTAATTAATATTATAATAAATTAATTAATTATTAATATTAATTAATTAATTATTGTAAATAATAAATAAAATTATTATTAATATTATTTATTAATATTAATTATTATTAATAATATTAAAATTATTATTATAATGAATTATTATTATTACTAATTATTATTATTAATTGATATTAATTATAAATAAATTATTTATTGAATTTATTTATTTATTTTAATATAAATAAATATTAAAGATCATTTGAAATATAACCATTAAAGTGGGAGAAGGGGAACCGTTTCACTTTTCATGACTTTCAGGACAATTTGCCCTACAGCATAGATACAAGTTTCACTTCAAAAAAAGATTCTGGTATACTGCAATCGTCTCACATGGGAGTGCCATCGGATCTAGTACAACAGTGTAGCTGGTAAGTTTGCTGGTATACAACAGCTTACTAAGTTTTAAAAAATCAAATTCCACGGTACAGCTTTGATTTCCAACTGAATTTACGTTGGTATGGCGACAGAGTCTTCGACTACGAGGCTCACCAACAAATCAAAAATAAAACAATGAAATAGAGATTTGGAACTTTTTTTGCATATATCCATCCATAAATGTAGGAGTATATACAGCAAATGAATTACAGTGGTGAAATAATTACAGTGGTGAAATAATTACAGTGGTGAAATAATTACAGTGGTGAAATAATTACAGTGGTGAAATAATTAGTACATATATCCAAATTTGTTCTTTTCCTTATTTTATCTTAATAAAATCAACAAATAACTTTTTATATTTAAAATACATTTTCCCCACAGTAAGATAACAAGAGGACTCATGAAGTTCCTCCTCTTTAATTGTCTTATGTATTTTTCAAGAGGAAAATAAAGAGAGAATTTCAAGAGCACATACACTATACTTGAGAAAATATAGCATTCACAAATTTGCCCCAATACAAACTTGTAACGACGTTCAGTAATTTTAATTATTTTATCAACTTTAATATAAGCCTCGATTCTAATAAATAGCAAGTTATTTAGGTAAATACATTACATAAAACTAACAATAATGACAAATTAATACATCTTGTTACAAATTAGCAAAAATGTGGCAGTTTGTTAAAATCAAATAATATTTGGCGACGTTCGTCAAAAGTCACTACGTTAGTCTGCATTGGCTTGAGATGGGGTATACGATAATTGGATTTTCGATTTTTTTATGCCTAAAATTAAATGTTCGTAATTAGTATTAATTTATAGTGGATCTTGGCCTATTTAAAGATACATACAAATCATACAATACATTAAAAAGTCAGTATTAAAAAAATTAGGAATTAAAACATCAGTTTAGAGAAAAACA
The DNA here is from genome assembly GCA_949825065.1 of Odontocerum albicorne. NCBI lineage: Eukaryota > Metazoa > Arthropoda > Insecta > Trichoptera > Odontoceridae > Odontocerum > Odontocerum albicorne. The sequence goes on from CATKWJ010000827.1 coordinate 1,689, forward strand.
ATTTTTCGATTTAAAAAAAAAACTATTCGGTTTGTAAAAAAAACGATATTACCCCATCCTTTTGAGACATGACATTTCAAATATCACAGGGACCATCCTACATTTTCTCAAGTATAGCAACCTTCTAATGGGGAGTTGATCATACAATACAAACAAGCATAGACAATTTATCTTATACAATACCAAAGACAATCTTACAAGTAGTCTAATCGTTTAGGCCATTTAGAAACATACTTGCTTTGATCGATGTACGATTCCCTATAAATAACTACGTTACTTGCTAGTGTAGAAAAATAATCTTCGTTATTTTGTAACACAATTAACTAGTGCTGCTATAAAACGGTAACTTTCCAAAGGACGAAGATGGTATCTGTTCTGGAAGGCCGATTACACTAATGACGACCAAATCAAAACTTTAGTCGAGAATTACCAGTGATCTACAACACAAGAGATCGCTAACATACTAATAATATCGAAAACCAGACCATTTGGTGCAATTTCGTATTTGAAATACAAAACTACTTTACAGACAACCAATTATGATTGGCAAACTAGAGGAAACAAGGATACTTCGAGACAGTTCTCATGAGCAGTGTGATCAGAGCTGGAATAACTTTGGAGCAACTGGAGGACTGGCCCCATGCACGATATTTGAAAGGTGACAAAATCAGCTCAATATTATTAACACTGCACTCCCTATATTTTTGTCAATCATGTGAGATTTAATTAAAATTAATTAAATCACATTTGAGATCTTGGAAAAGAGAGATTGTCAGATATGGTTATTTTCTCTATTGAATATTTGATTTTGTTTTAAATAATTAAGTTATTCTTCTTCAACTTTCTGTAGTCAAGAGTCTTTTATTACAGGATTATCCTCTTGTGATGCTGAGCTCCAGCTATCTCTCCATCGTTTCGGAGGTCTCCCTGGCGGACGCCGTCCTTCCGGCACCCCATGCAGAGCTATGTATGGGATTCTTGTGGAATTCATTCTCCGTACATGTTGGTACCAGTATCATCGACGCTGTCGTCCCCATCTGACCACATCTTTGAGGGCCTCACAGCCCTCTCGGTCTAATTTAGTTATTGATGATTTAAATTTTTTAGTGTATCAGTGATTAAAAAACCCTTACAAAAAAATCTTTGTAGCACTGTTTTGAATAACGAAAGAGTCTCACATTTCGGTGTATAAATGTAACAAGGGAGTATTTTGAGGGTGATAACAATTTTTCGTAATACTTTTAAACTAATTATATTAACAGCTAGGGGTTCAAAACTGCTTTAACCCTTTGTTACCTGAACACAGAAATAACTTGTTTATTGCATTTTTTTTGTTAAATATCTCTTGTAGTGGGATGTTAGAGAGGGATTAAATTTTTTTTTATTCATAGTCATCCAAAAAAGGGTGGTACAAATTTGTACCGTCACTGAACAAAGGCATAAAAATTTGTACCGTCACTGAACAAAGGCATAAAAAAATGACAAATATGTTTTGAACAATCCTATTATTATATCAATCAATTTTACAAAAACAAATCTTAATGAACTTCTACTTTCAATAAACACACTTACCTGCCATTTTCATTAATATTTTTATATCCTAAAATGAACAATAAAACAAGTGTCCAATCAGCGTGACAGTGTTGCAACATTCACCTGAGATACCTGGTGGCATTTTTAATAAATACACGTTCCAATACTGTTTAAATTGTAAAATATTAGTACACATATGTGATGTGATGACAGGGATTGATCAAAATAATTTTGATGTATAATGCTAGAATGAACGTTTAAATCTTGTGGTACAAATGTGTACCGTCAGGTGGCAAAGGGTTAAAGTGAAACCAATTAACTTGTTATTTAGACATTTTCAAAATCACTGAAATCCGGTTAGTCTAATTAGACAGTTAATTGGTTTATAACTGTAATTTGTTTTTTTTAACAATTTTATAACCGTAATCTGTTTTTTTTTAACAATTTTATAACTGTAATCTGTTTTTTTTAACAATTTTATAACTGATCTGTTTTTTTGAACAATTTTATAACTGTAATCTGTTTTTTTTTAACAATTTTATAACTGTAATCTGTTTTTTTTAACAACCACATCTGGTAATAACTCTTATTCCAAATTATTCATTTGTTTTATATTAAAATTATAGCGTACAGTTTTATTCCTCGAGGCCTTTATTTTTTTATACTTGCTTCATATTTTGTTTTACCAATATTGATTTAAAAATCCCAGATAAAAATATTAATTTTTGTGTAACTTAAAATTATACATCTTTTAAAATAGTGCGATTTTTTTTCTAAGTTTAAAGGAACTTGAAATTTGATTGTACAATAAAATTTAAGCATAATTTGCCAATCCAGTTCGTAAATTGTATATTTTTATAGTTTCAACATATGAATGAAAGAAAAACATCTTAACAATTACCAATTATGCATTTTACTACACATTTTTATATCCATAAAAAATTTCCTATCGAAAAAAATATATCTAAAGTAAATCTTCGAACTTACATCATATTCGGTTATAAATCGATTGTCGTAACTTATAAAAAGTAACTTTTCGTAGGCCTTAATTTACAAAAAAAATACAAACATTTTATTAAATGATAAGCCACTGATGTTTATTATAATTTTTTAATAAATGATTATTTTGAAATTGAAAAAAATATTTATACACACATACCATCACGCCATGTCCCTTTTGAAACAGGCAGAGAAGATACCTCGGAAGTATCCTAGTGGAAGACCTCGACTCAGAAACCGGAGTCAAGTTCAGAATTGAAACATCTCGTGCGGCTTTTAGTAAAATGAGAAGCGTATTCTGCGATGATAATTTACACTTGAAACTTCGACAACGGTTAGTCAAATGCTTCGTTTGTTCAGTGTTATTATATGGAGTGAAATCATGGACCCTCAAAGTTGGTAGTGTGAACCGACTGGAAGCATTCGAAATGTGGATAAACCGGAGAATGCTACGGATACCCTGGACGGATATGGTCAGCAACACGAGGGTTCTTCAAAGAGCCAAAGTTGATAGAGTTGCTGACTAATATTAAAATCCGAAAGGTGTCCTACTTGGGTCATGTACTTAGAGGAGAAAAGTACAAATTACTGCACCTGATCATCCAAGGCAAAATAGGACAAAGAGGTGTTGGCAGGAGGCAAATCTCCTGTCTCCGCAATATATGTGATTGGACTGGCATAAGGGGAGTTGGAGATCTTTTTCAGGCTGCCGGGGACAAAGATGTCTACTCGCAATTGATATTCAACGTTGGGGGGACCTGACATGACACTAGGAAGAAGAAGAAAAGATAGATCTTCACACCCTTCTATACATGCACACAGTTCTCACTCCATTCACATCCAAACATCTCATCCATACATTCTCTCCTGATTCAAATATTTCTTAACTTTTCTTCAATTAAAACTCTGACTCAGAGCATTCTATAAATTATCCTGTTATTAGTATTATTGTTTATGCTAACTAGTAAATTTTCTAGTCTATGCTAGTTATTTAAAGTCCGAATCGAAAGAACTCTCAAAAAATATTCAATTATGGCAACCCAAAAAAAAAACTATATTTGGATGTATATATGCAAAACCTACATTCTACCTGTTATGAGATAATTGAGAAAAAATATCAGCCCTACAACCTAGAATGGGTTTTGGCTGCCTGTAGAATTCTCTGTCACTAATCTCTTTCAGCAGCATCCCTCATCCAACTAGTTATACCCAGTGTGCAGCAGTTCTCTGCCATACTATCCAGACATCGAGGGCTACATCGATGACCCCAGTTGTGACTGCGGTGCTGAGGCTCAGACCCTACACCACATTATAAGAGAACGCCCTAAACACAGGTTCCACGGAGTGACAAACTGACGACCGAAGACAAAATATGGCTGAGGGATTTAAATTTGATTATATAAAGCGCCTGACTATGCCATACGCATATCGTCGTCATACAGGAGAAAGTGACCAACTAACAAAATGCAAAATGTTCAGGGGAGCCATTTAACCGTTTTTACACTTTTGTTTAAATTTTTTTTTTAATTTTTTATCCAATCATCAAACACCACATTTAAGAGTTCACACAAATTTTTAGTACAACTTACCTCTCCTCCAAGCTCATGTACTCAAACTCTCGTCACAATAACAACCACATTCCGATCCACTGTCTGAATTTTTAGTACAACTTACCTCTCCTCCAAGCTCATGTACTCAAACTCTCGTCACAATAACAACCACATTCCGATCCACTGTCTGAATTTTTAGTACAACTTACCTCTCCTCCAAGCTCACGTACTCAAACTCTCGTCACAATAACAACCACATTCCGATCCACTGTCTGAATTTTTAGTAGAATTTACCTCTCCTCCAAGCTCATGTACTCAAACTCTCGTCACAATAACAACCACATTCCGATCCACTGTCTGAATTTTTAGTAGAATTTACCTCTCCTCCAAGCTCATGTACTCAAACTCTCGTCACAATAACAACCACATTCCGATCCACTGTCTGAATTTTTAGTACAACTTACCTCTCCTCCAAGCTCACGTACTCAAACTCTCGTCACAATAACAACCACATTCCGATCCACTGTCTGAATTTTTAGTAGAATTTACCTCTCCTCCAAGCTCATGTACTCAAACTCTCGTCACAATAACAACCACATTCCGATCCACTGTCTGAATTTTTAGTACAACTTACCTCTCCTCCAAGCTCATGTACTCAAACTCTCGTCACAATAACAACCACATTCCGATCCACTGTCTGAATTTTTAGTACAACTTACCTCTCCTCCAAGCTCACGTACTCAAACTCTCGTCACAATAACAACCACATTCCGATCCACTGTCTGAATTTTTAGTACAACTTACCTCTCCTCCAAGCTCATGTACTCAAACTCTCGTCACAATAACAACCACATTCCGATCCACTGTCTGAATTTTTAGTACAACTTACCTCTCCTCCAAGCTCATGTACTCAAACTCTCGTCAAAATAACAACCACATTCCGATCCACTGTCTGAATTTTTAGTACAACTTACCTCTCCTCCAAGCTCACGTACTCAAACTCTCGTCACAATAACAACCACATTCCGATCCACTGTCTGAATTTTTAGTAGAATTTACCTCTCCTCCAAGCTCATGTACTCAAACTCTCGTCACAATAACAACCACATTCCGATCCACTGTCTGAATTTTTAGTACAACTTACCTCTCCTCCAAGCTAATGTACTCAAACTCTCGTCACAATAACAACCACATTCCGATCCACTGTCTGAATTTTTAGTAGAATTTACCTCTCCTCCAAGCTCATGTACTCAAACTCTCGTCACAATAACAACCACATTCCGATCCACTGTCTGAATTTTTAGTACAACTTACCTCTCCTCCAAGCTAATGTACTCAAACTCTCGTCACAATAACAACCACATTCCGATCCACTGTCTGAATTTTTCACACCCCATTCAATTCGGTTTCTTATTGTATATCATAGGGACCAGATTTTTGACAAATTGGACTATATATTCTGTGGAAAATCTTTCTTTCAAAGGTATAAGAGAACCCTTTTGTCCCGTTTTTCAAGTGTCCAAGTTTCTGATGCGTAAGTTAGCGGTGATTCATGGAGTTGGCATTTTTAGTTCTTGGATAATAAGTGACTAATATTTAAGTAAATATTTAATGGCCGCAGTCACCACTTTCATATTCTTCCCCTCGACCTACTTTATTCATTATAGTAGGTTCAAATCCTGAGTTAGAGTGCCCTTGAGAAGAGTCTGCTCTCTAAATTGGGCTTTATAATTTGTCCTTTTATTATAATTTGAGGAAACGTAATAAACGCAATTTAAAAAAAAATTGTTTAAATGCATTATAACTACCTCGAGACGTTTCAGCCAGGCATGAATGATGATAGATTTACAAAAATAGTTCATAGAAGGTACGAAAAATTCAGGCAGATCTAGAAAAACGTAGCATAACTAAATTAATCAAATTCTGAAAAAATCTGGAGTAGGTCATCTTACGTTTGTGGGTTGGATTATTTTTGCATATATACATCCAGTTAAGCAAAAAGTATTCAACAAAATATATTGTGTCAATTATAACATACTAATGTGTTCAAATATACAGTTTGAACCTACAATATAAATTGGTTTTCATTCTAGTATACAGTCTGTATATATAAAACATATTTCTGTCTATACTACAATAGTATACATTCGACATCTATAAAACATTAATCTGTTCTAGTATATAGATTATATCTATGGAAAAATGCTGCCAGTTCTAGTAAACAGCCTGTATCTATGAAATATATTGCTTTCTGTTCTTGTAAACAGTATATGACACATATAACTATCTATTCTAGTAAATAGTCTGCATATATGAAACATTTTGATGCCTGTTTTAGTAAACAGTTTGTATCTATAAAACACACTGCTGTCTGTTCTAGTAAACTGTCTGTATCAATGAAACACATTACTGTATGTCCTAGTGAACAATCTGCAAATATGAAAAATATTGCTACGAGTATTTGTTCTAGTGAACAGTCTGTATCTATAAAAAATATTGCTGTCTATTCTAGTCGACAGTTTTAATCACTATAACTATATTTTTAGTATACAGCTGATCATATTTAGTTGCCATTTAAAGTTAATTTTAAGTCACATAAATCGCTATCGCTAGTACTTAGGAAAATTCTGTCGTACATTCTAGATAGAAATTCGCTATTTTATAGAAACTTGACAGTAACCTATAGTTCGGAAATTCAAGGATGAGTCCTGTGACAGCTCACAAATTTGCCCCAATACAACCTTGCAACGATGTTCAGTGACTAATCATTTTATAAATTTTAATATAAGCCTCAATTCTAATAAATAGCAAGTTATTTAAGTAAATACATAACATAAGGTTGTGTTGGGGCAAATTTGTGAGCTGTCACAGGACTCATCCTAGAATTTCCGAACTATAGCTCAAGAAATATTACATTTAAAAGACTATTAATCTATCTAAGGCAATAATTTGATTGCAAAAATGCAAAAACGTTCCAAAAAATATTTACATTTAAATTGCAATATTCTTAATATGAGGGAGAATTATGATTGAGGTAGAGAAAAAGCTACATATTAATTACCGTGGATTGTCTGAACGAGATGAAAAAAATCTCATATCGAATATAATGAATTCTGACATTAGTTTAAATAAAACGTTTTATTGACATAATCAAAATAATTGAAAAATATTTTTTATTAAGTTAAAAAATATTTATTATTATAAATATTTTTATTTCATTGGCAATAATTACTTAATAAAAATATAAAAAAAAAAACAAAACAGAAACTACGTAAATAAACATGGATGTGTTAACATGTGTTTTATGCTTTTTTTTCTATGGTTTGCAACTAAAATTTTAGTCAAACCACGCCATGGGCCCGGGACATATGTAAAATGAAAACGTCAGATTTTCGACAAAGATCATACTGCCATCCTCACCATAGGCCCGGAACATAAATTGAAATGGTTGAATTTTGCAAAAATATCATGCTGCAAACCTTGCCATGGAACCGGGGCTTCAAGTGAAAAGGTCAAATTTTCCACAAAGATCATGTTGCTAACCTCGCAATGGAACAGGGACTTAACTGAAATGGTCGAATTTTCCACGAAGACCATGTTGCTAACCTCACCATGGACCAGAGACTTCAAGTGAAAAGGTCGAATTTTCCACATGTTACACACCTCACCATGGGTGCGAAACATTAAGTGATAAGGTCAGATTTTCCACAAAGATTATATTGCATACCTTACCATGGGTGGGAAACATAAAATGAAAAGGTAAGATTTTCCACAAATATCATGCTGCGAACCTCTCCATAGGCCCGGGGCATAAAGGGAAAAGGTCAGATTTTCCACAAAGATTATGCTGCATACCTCACCATGGGTGGGAAACATAAAGTGAAAAGGTAAGATTTTCCACAAAGATCATGCTACGAACCTCTCCATAGGCCCGGGGCATAATGTGAAAAGGTCAGATTTTTCACAAAAATTACTATGCGAACCTCTCCATGAGTGGGAAACATAAAATGAAAAGGTCAGATTTTCCGCAAATATCATGCTGCAAACTTTGCAATCGTAATTGTTTTGTAATTAAATAAATAAGAGAAATGCCACCACTGCCCTTCACCTCCGGTCAACTGATTTTGAAGACTCTGGAGCAATTTAACAAGAGACAGATTGCCAATAAATAACAGTCCCATTGAATGGAGTATGGCGTAAAAAATAGACATCTTGTGGGAAATTTGACAGTAGAGTTGCTTATTTTTTTCTTACATCGGAAGGAGTAGTGCAATCTAAATAGGGTCAGATGCAGAGTGGATCTTACTGCATATTACTACCTTGATCAAAAAGTTTAAGGACCGGCCACCGTGTGGCGCTGTCAGTCACCAGATTGGAATTCTTTTTTTTTGTTAGGTTACCACATCTATCATTGACACTTCCCTCCAAATTTCAGCATCATAGCTTGACATTTGTAAAAGTTACACTGTACTGAGTACATCTACCTTTGAGCGTGTTTTCGATTTTTTACAAGTTTGAAAATGGCATCAACCGTGCAACAACGAGTTTGCATTAAATTTTGTGTGAAAAACGGATTTAACGGTCCGCAGTCCTTGGAAATGTTGGAGAAGTGTTTTTCGGTGGCACGAATGCTTCAGAAGTGGTCGTGAGTCGGTCGAGGATGACAAACGCAGTGGCAGTCGAAAACCGATGAAAACATCGATAAAATCAAAGAAATGTTGGCCGAAAACTGCAAATTGACCATCAGAGAGCTGGCAGAGGACTTGAACATCGCTTATGGATCCGCTCAAGACATATTGATTAATGATTTGGGCTTCAGACGTGTCGCTGCAAAACTGGTGCCGAAAGACTTCAATTTCATGCAAAAAAAGGACAAATACTATCCAGCAGCCTTCAAATTCACCTGATCTGGCTCCCTGCGACTTTTTCCTGTTCAACCGACATAAAAAACCGCTTCGCGGAACGCGTTACAGCGCCCGAGAGGATGTCATGAAAAAATCGAAGACGGCTCTGATGGACATACCGAAAATTGAGTAACAGCGGTGTTTCGAGGATTGGATCAAGCGCTAGCGTAAGTGCGTTGCAGTCGATGGGGAGTACTTTGAAGGGGACCATATCGATTTTGATGAATAAACTTGTATTTTCAAATTTATGAATTAAGTCCTAAAACTTTTTGATCAAGGTAGTATATGCATAAGTGAGTTTATATGAGTGCGAGAAGATCCTGACTATGGACTACATTGTTAAAAGCTGACCACTGTGTCTTCTGGAGACGCACAGGTGCTACACAGACTGACTGAAGACTGGAGAGGACACATTATGTGTGAGGACAGCATGCAGAATAAAGATTTAGCATTGAACAAAATAAAGACTTTTCATTGAACAAAGACTTTAGCATTGAACAAAGAGAAGAAGAAAAGGAAAGAAATATGATTATTCCTTTAAAAACCCAGGTTGTTTTAATGTGTATATTATTTTGTAAATTAAAATAAATTTATATAATATTATACAAAAGGAAAAGGAACCAAAAAAAAAAATATAAATATTATTAGTGAACTTCGGTTTAATTACAAAGTATCTCCAAAGATAAATAAAATTAAAATAATAATTACAAAGTATCTCCAAAGATAAATAAAATTAAAATAATAATTATAATAAAAACTATTACATCATTTTTATACACTGTTAATATTGGCAGTGATTGAAGAGAAAAAATAAAAATCATTAAAATAAATATTATTACTGTTATATCTTATTTTTTTTATATTATAACAGCTTTTCATCACATCAAACATAATTTTTCCCTGAAAAATACTTTTGTACGTGACAAATGAGTTGATATAAATCAAATTTGGATCGGATGTCAAACTGGAAAGTTTGATGTCATCCTCGATAACTTTTTAAAACAATATTTTTTTACGAATCACATTCATTCTTCTATTTTATTTACTGAAAAATTTATCCCTGCTCCTGCAGTGATAAAACATTGATTTTTGTAATTTACATGTATGATGGAGTTAGTCAAGGTTGATTTACAACGACTCGTATATAAATCAGTTGATAACAAACTTGATTTACTCCAATTTTGATCAAAAGTTACATTTAGATCCATAATGTAAATCTTTAAAGATAAAATTATTCATTAACCTTTCATTCCCTGTGTTGGGTATCTTCTACACATTGCTTCTAGTAACCATCAATATCTCTATAAATATAATAAAAACAAGGTTAAGATTTTAGGTATTCCTCCATAATATATTTACGCATTGATTTAAAAAATAATATTAATAATAATCAGAATTTATCGACTACATCGAGGTGTTTTGTAAAGATCGAAAACAAATTCGCATTTAAACGCTGCGAGTGCCTCGTCTTGACGATAGGTGAATAGTACGCGGGAAGCGCGACACTATATTCGCATCTCACTCTTGCATACTAGACTGAATTGCGAGGAGCTGAATTGTCTCAACGTCGCAAGCATAAGCGTAAGCGCCGGGGTATGCGACTGATGTTCCGCGCCACTAGTTGCCTCTAGGCTCGCAAATAGGTTAGACGTACGCCCGTTCCGTGAGCGTTTTTTAATGTTTTCAGATGGTTTTTTAATGTTTTCAGCAAATAAATCTCAATTATTATAATTTTTAACTTCAATTATAATTAATTAAGGGGATTATCTATGAATGTTCTTATTTTTCCGATTTAAAATCGCTAATTTTTTATTGCGTACTCACTACCCAACACCGTAACACGCGTATTATTTTTATCACCGTAAGGGAAGGGTTAATAATGTAAAAATGTTCTTAAGCTGTATAAGGTCTTTCGGAGTATTTTACTGCACGGTTAAACACTCCGAAAGACCTTATACCGACGTTTCGAAAATGTTGTAGTTTTCATCTTCATAAGTCAAAGAATATAATTTGTTTCAAAATGCTGCTTAGGAAAAAACATTGATTTTCTCAGTTTGATGTGTGACGGAATTAGCTGAATTTGATTTACACCGACTCGTATATAAGTTGGTTGATAAAAAACTTGACTTACTCCAATTTTGATCAAAAGTTACATTTAGACCCATAATGTAAATCTTTAGAGATAAAATTATTCATTAACCTCTCCGTGAGTACCGCCCCAGCCGTGGGCTCATGAAATACTGAGTCAGATAGTGTATGGCCCCGTGGTTGGGGCGCAGTGATTATTTCTCGAATATTCCCAGATTATGTAAGGATTTGGACTACCAATGACATCTATTGATGATACCACACAATTAAATCATTTATCGGCTAGTTACATGTTTTACCAACTGAACAAACGATGTTTTAAAATTTTCATTAATATCTTACTACTCGAGAGGTTAATAATATAAAAATGTTCTTAAGCTGTATAAGGTCTTTCGGAGTATTTTACTGCGCAGTTAAACACTCCGAAAGACCTTATACCGACGTTTCGAAAATGTTGTAGTTTTCATCTTCATAACTCAAAGAATATAATTTGTTTCAAAATGCTGTTAAGGAAAAAACATTGATTTTCTCAGTTTGACGTGTGACGGAATTAGCTGAATTTGATTTACACCGACTCGTACATAAATCGGTTGATAACAAACTTGACTTACTCCAATTTTGATCAAAAGTTACATTTAGATCCATAATGCAAATCTTGAAACATAAAATAATTAATTAATAAATATAAGGTCTCCTCAAGAGATGTAAATGAAAAGAATTTGTTTTAAAATATTGTTTCAAACGCTGCTTAGGAAAACACATTGATTTTCTCAAATTGTGATGTTTGACGGACTTAGCTTTGTTTGATTCGTAACAAATTATATCTTTTAACACATAAAATTATCCGAAATGTCAGAAATTTTAATTATTTTTTCCATTAAATAATTATTCTACATTTGTTTATGAATAAATTTATGTTTAACAATGATACCATATGTGAAAAAGATTTTCTACTATTTTATTTTAAATGGTAGCCCCTTTATACACACAGCATATACGGTATATTTTGTTCAATTTTTTTATCTAAAATATATAAAACGTTTACACTATAAAAATATTTAAATACCTGATTATTCATTTACCTCAGTTTTACTTACATATTGTAGTATGACAAATACCGTATTGGCCCGACTATAGGGCGACCCTGATTATTAGGCGACCCCTATTTTTTATCTGCTTTTTTTTTTTGAAAAAAAAAAAAACATTTCCCTCACCATTATATTATGAAACATAAAACTCGAATATAAGGCGACCACCCTATTTACGTGTCGCCTTTTTAAATAAAAACGTCACCTTATAGTTGGGCTAATACGGTATAAAAAAATTTAATTGTCAATAACAAATAAATGGTTTTAAAGTAAATTGATAAAAAATGTAATTATCGCTTAAATCTATCAATATTAAATCAAAAGCAAATCTTTACGAGGTTTTACATAAATGAAGCCTGCCACAGATTAAGGATTTGCAGCACATTTTGACAATCTTACATTTGACACTAAAATGTGTTTATTTTTATGATTACTATCCACTATACATGTTTCTACCTCATTTCCCGATGCTCTTCTCAGGTGGAATAATCCCGGTTTGTTACAAAAGCAATGTTAAAGTCAGATTGGGGTCACGTTACATCGGAAGTATGTGTGTGGTCGTTTGACCCAAAGAATTTTTGATTTTAGGAGGGATGAAACTTTTATTAGTGGAATAACAAAGCAATTTATTGTTACTGTTTCTTCCACACTTCTTGGTGCCCTCCACTGTGCTTCGTCCACCACCTCCTAAGAGGGCTTATTGCTTACTTTAGATTTAAGGTACGAAACACTATAACAATGAATAATTATAGTCCAAAAAATAAACGCATTTCGCAGGCTATAAATGTTGATTGAATTTTTTTTACTAAAGTTGACAACACTGTCAAATGGGAAGCCCTTTTTAAAGAATGGCTACATAATATATTATATATATATATATATATATATATATATATATATATATATATATATATATATATATATATATATATATATATATATATGTTATATAGGTGAGTTGGTAAAAAATATTTTTAGTAAAAGTTCAGTTAGCGCAAACTTACATAATACACTGTTTAGCATTTTTCTTTCAGACACTTGTAAAATAACTGTTTGAATTAATTATCCACCTTTTTTTATAACACTAACTTCACTCTGTACATTTTTAAAGCATCGAAATTCACATTCTTTCAGGCCAGATACTCTGTAATATGTCGGAAATTTACTGTACATGTACAGAAAAAAAATTTAGCATAGATATAGCAAAAAAGCACCAGTTCCAGCCTTGGACTCCAGCTACTGTGTGACGTAACCGCTTGCAATGTGTTAAGATGGTTTTCAAGGAACCAGTCAATTGAAACTTCTTAACAGAGTGAAATTTGAAATGTTCATTCCAGTAGAATGTCTTTTCCAGGAAAACATCTTACAGTACCCGGCGGTAAGTAATAAACGTCATTTGTAGAGTGTCGTCTCTGTCGCAGTCCGGTATCGTAGTCACGATGGGGTTAGCGCATCGTGCGACAGAGACGACGCTCTACAAACTATTTGTATTACTTACCACCGGGTACTGTAAGCAGATTTATCTGTATTTAAAAATTTGAACCACTTGTTTGATATTGACTTTGAGAAATTAAAATAGTTCAAGTATCCAGCCTTAAGAATTACATAACAAATCCTCGTGTGCTCCCTTACGTACATCACTATATCTCGTGTGCTCCCTTACGTAACATCACTATATCTCGGAATTAGAAGACAAGGCCGGCCGTATTACATACTTATACAATATTAGGGTTTTACAATTCACAATTCTAAGAGATTCTTGGTCATTTCTCATTTCGTTGAAAAATGTCAAATTTTATTTATTTACATAAGATCAATTTGAATTTGAATACACCTAAACCTCTCTTTACAGTAAAAGTTAATTTATTTTTACACTTCTTCTAAAAATGAAAATAGAGGACTTAATTGCAGTGATAGGAGCATATATAAAATGATGTCGGAATAAGAACAGAAACTCGAATGAGTGGAGGCGAAAAATATTGATATAAGTGGAGATCTTCAATGAGTGGAGACGAAAAAGATTGATATAAGTGGAGATCTTCAATGAGCGGAGGCGAAAAAGATTGATATAAGTGGAGATCTTAAAAATATAGTAAAAAGGTGAGAGCAGATATACAGACAGCATTGTCACATGACCTTGCAGTACCGTTAAACCACTCCGGGCTCAATTGTTTTTTAATTCATCCAATGAAATTTGGTATAGAACGGTGGACATTTTGAGCATGTCCCTATAAATATTTTCAAAGAATATTGATTTTAATTTGAATAAACCAAAAAATTTGAATAAACCAAAAATCCAGAGACAAAAAATACTAAAAAAGATAAGAATTTATTTCAACCCATAGAAATAATATAGAATATTTGTGTTTTTCTATATATGTATTGAGTAGATTCTTTATATGAGCGAATTATTGTTTCTGTTTTTCCTAAACAGTTTTTTTTTATGTATGTTGTTATTTTTTAATCCTTCCATACGTAAGATACAGCCCTGGGTCATGGCCTGCTGCTATGATGTGTGAGGAGTTTGATTTCGCGTGATGTTTCCAGTTGTAATTGAGTGTCACTGTTTGTCAGGTTGATGACAATGTGCAACGGGGTTTTATATAATCCAAAATTGGAAAATAGTATTAATATTTTTTTTTCATACATGTCCTCAATGAGATACAGGCAAAAGCCTAGTTTACTGGGGACACGACAAATGAAAGGCAACAAACCCAGAACCATGGAAATTGTATGTCCAAATTAAATTACCCGTTGCTTTTTCGCAAATTATGCATATTTCTTGTCATGTGTAAAATAAAAAAAAAAAAAAAATAGTGTCGGCGTCAAATGCTTCATGTCCATCTCACAGACTGCAAGACGCATCAATCCGTCCATTATCCAGAATCTACACGTCAAAGAAAAGCTATCAACGATATTCATGAACTTCATATATGGATGAAGACAGTTTGAAGAAGCTGGTAGTGACTGGAAGTGTTGAAGGGCGGCTAGTAAGATGACGGTCTCCAGCAAGGTGGAAAGACCAAATCATCGAGACTAGTTCCTCATCGAGTGCAGCACTCATCAAGGCTCATGACCAGGAAGAGTGGAAGTTATCCGTCCACTCAGTTCCAGATGATAAGGAAACAACAACTCTAAGTCAACAACACTACTAAGAAGAAAATCCATCATTTGCCGTAAAGAGAGGTTATGGTGTAAAATATAAACTTGTTAATTCTGAGGCTGAGAAATGAATGTGTTAAGTCACAAAATTGAAATTGTTTAGAAGAGCAATTTGTTATTATTAAATTGTCCTTATAAATGAATGGGGCTAGCTAACTATACTGTTTTTGTGATTAATTGTTTTAAATTTGATGATTCGAATTTTATATTCCCTGTAAAGCGAAGGGTATGAAAAAAATTGTTTTTGTCAGCATTGCTTAGATCTAAGAATTACTTTTCAGTCTAAAAAAATTTGAATTAAAATCTAATTGAAGCAATATTGCCATTCGAACGAAGCAATGTTGCCATATATAAAAAGTGCAATAATTTATCTATAAAAATTCAAAATGCTTATGAGAAATAAGTGCACATAGTCATAAAATGGTGATTCGATATTAAAATAGATTTTTTTACATATATATATATATATATATATATATATATATATATATATATATATATATATATATATATATATATATATATATATATATATATATATATATATATATATATAATATATATATATATATATATATATATATATATATATATATATATATATATATATATATATATATATATATATATATATATATATATATATAAATATATATATATATATATATATATATATATATATATATATATATATATATATATATATATATATATATATATATATATATATATATATATATATATATATATATATATATATATATATATATATATATATATATATATATATATATATATATATATATATATATATATATATATATATATATATATATATATATAGTATATATATATATATATATATATAATATATATATATATATATATATATATATATATATATATATATATATATATATATAATATATATATATATATATATATATATATATATATATATATATATATATATATATATATATATATATATATATATATATATATATATATATATATATATATATATATATATATATATATATATATATATATATATATATATATATATATATATATATATATATATATATATATATATATATATATATATATATATATATATATATATATATATATATATATATATATATATATATATATATATATATATATA